>JADWOT020000561.1:0-32696 GCA_036345935.2 Taenia hydatigena | reverse complement strand
GATGATCTACTAACTGGCATAATCCTCATAATGCATTATTCGCGAATATGAAATGTAGTTAATGCTTATTAACTTTGCACGGTTTCAAATACTAAGGTAGCACAGAAAAATCCATGAGGCATCCCATTTGCGTCTGTCAATCAGCTATAAAGATGTTCTTAATGGCCTCTCAGTCAGGAATAGTTGTTCATAGGCATCTCCCAAAGTAAGCACTTAAAATATGGCAAAATAATGGCACAATTAGATTAGGGCATATGATGAACAACAAATCATGCACTTATCTCGATCGCCTTAAGGAACCCAATCTTGTCTTCCGAGTCGATAATAAGTGCTTAGCGCAGCCTTCTCTCGTCCTGTGTCTCCTTGCTGGAATTGCCATTTAGGAGATATAAGGCTACGCCCTTCTGCTCCAGCACTTCCTCTATGCCTTTATGATTGAAATGCAACTTTATGCAAAACCACTAGGTTTCTCTACTTTGATGCATTTATAAGTTGCAACTCCCTCACTCCCTAGTCTCTTTGTGTCCTAGCCATGGCTCAATTCGTGTGACTTTTAGTGGCAATGCATCATTTGCAACCTTCGAAATACTAACCTTTTAAGCCAATCTCACGCGTAGGGAGTACATTTTTGTGTCAGCCAAATATTTCACTATGTTTTCGCATTTTAATGCCATCCTGTGGGTTCAATATATGAGCTTGCTCAGTTAAGAGCTAGTATGCAAAATTAAGATGCCTAAAGCCGTCGAAGGCCTGCTACGCAAGAAGTTTAACAACTCAGAAATGACGAATTTGAAAATGCTGATAAACTATTTATACCGGTTATGCGCTGAACTGTTCGACGTATTCCGTGCACACATTGCGACTAAAAGCGCACCGATGACACCAATGAAATTGTTCCTAAGGTCTAAAGCAGCAAGCAGCAGATTATAAGGCTTGGAATAATCGGGGAAAGAGTGTTGTTGTACATGGGCTATTCCTGTTCGCATTGTCTTACACAAGGCCTTCAGCAACCCAATGCTCCGATTTGAGGATGCGGTCAAGCAGCCACCGAAGAAGGCGGCTACAAACAGTCCCAAATAAATAATCTTGGTGAATCGTTCAGTACCTAACTAATCTGCAGACCCTACCAACTGAAAATCTGCAGAAGTAGGCTGTTGGAATTGTTAAATAGTCTTAATAATTCGTCATTTCTGGGCTGCTTAGCCCCTTGTGTAGGCAATCTAGTAACGTTATACAGATTTTTTCTTTGCGCGCCAGTTGTTAACTGCGCAAAAATGATTCTGATTTCCTAGGCGGAACGCATGCACGATTTACGTGAGTGACTGGCTGACGGGCTTGGGATATCAAAGGCTGCAACTGATGCTTAACCACTAAAATTTAAAAGTAGCGACTTAAGCATGGGACGCAACAAGGCCAAAGAGTAAGAAAGTCGACCCTTTAAGTGCACTGAATAACAGATCCCAAACGATTTTAAGTGAGGTCGTCTAGTAGCAGGAACTCGTAGCCCAGATGCCTTAAGTAGAAGTTTACTGAGGAGGCAGAAGGCGATTGAGGTTTATTGGAGGTACTTATTACATACCAAAAAGGCGAAACTGGTTATCTAGTCGAAGCAGAAACTAATGCGCAATTTTCCACTCACCACATGTCCCTTAACAACTTTATAAAAATCCAACCTGAATTGCGTGCATTTGCATTGGAAGAGGCTTTTAGACAACAATTCTTATCTTGGTTTCGTCCTCAAAGGGACGCCGTCAACAATCTCATTGTGGTTGATCGGGAAGCGCTGCTGAGATGTCTCGTGGGATTGTTCTGTACGGACCTGTGCTATGATTTCATGTAAATTTGATGACTGTCAAATCTATGCAATAAGAGGAGATGATGCACTGTGGTAAAATGGGTCAGTTGGTAAAGATTGTCACGCCAAAGCGAAGTTATTTATTTTACTTATAAAATGTTTGTTTTCTTTGTTGTACCATGGAAGCTGATAAAATCTGACGGTGGAAACAAATATGCTGTGTGCAATGAAGAGCATGATTACAAGAGTGGGATGCATTGACCCCTCCTGCTTCACAGTATTTGCCAGTTACAACTCAGTCTAAGCATTAAATGCAACACAGTGGCGCACCTAGATAAGACTTCATTGCAGCCAGCGTTCCCTACAGTTCCAGTTGGGTAGGTGAAGAATGCGCTTTTCACTTTTTTATTAAAATGAAAATGTGTCCTTGGTATCAATTCCGAAATTTTGGAAATTCATAGATTTCTAAAAAACTTGGGGCCGCCTAATTCCCGTGTGCCAAAAAATTGCAAAATGCTTTCTTTACCACCGCATCATCCGTGGATTTACTTTTGACTGATTGAATGAGGTGTCATTCAACGTGGAACAGAAGAGTTTAACCAAACGAGCTGCCATTGACCGGTTGCGCTCTCGTCTCCTGCGTGCTGGGTTTAGTGTCGAGGGCCACTGTCTCGACAATGCAGATGAAGAAGAGAGGATCCTTTGCAAAAATCAATGGCAAATTTTACAGATGGGATCGTGTGTTTGCCTCTTCTCTAATTAAGTGTTGCAACAAGAAAAGTGAGGTGCGAAAATGGAGGAAGGAAGAAGGTAAAAAAGGCTGTGATGCACGCACACATATAAGAGGTCGTTTCGTTGAAGGCGCCGCCATCTCTGATGCTTCGACTCAAAAGTGCTTCTAAGCATTGATTGCACTTGATGATGATGCACATTAAAAACATTATTGTTCAAATCGCGTAGAAATATCCTTAAACGCAAAAAAACCGGTCAATGTAGACTAATTTGCGTGACATCGAAACGCATCGAATACGCTGCAGTAAGCAGAGCCAAAACGAAATAGACCAACTGTAATACTGAAAGAACGAATTTTGCAAATGAATACGACATCTTAGAATGTTTCCATCTCCTCATTTTGGTAGAAAATCCTCATTTAAGTGATGACGAGTGGTCGAGAAACGAACAAAGTTTTATCGTTGCTGTAACAATTCTGGTGGCACAAAGAGGCCTAATCCTTGCTCATCGATAAATGCAACACACGTCAGCGGCTAGGTAAGTGGCAGTTAGGTTCCACTAACAGCGTAGCTGAGCTAACGTCACAGGAAGCACTGATTCATCTTTAGTTCCACTAAAAGTAGGAAGCTCCGACCCCATTATACATCTAGACGCGTTTGATGTGCTACCAGTGTACACACTTCACTGGTTTTACTTCTCACTTTCAATGCACACTTTTGGCTCAGGTGACGAAGTGAAAAGGTTAAGTCAAATCGCATCGGCTTACATCCTCTGGTCTAATACGCACTGTGACTCTTAAGAGGGTTCAAAAATTAATGCAACCTGTAGAAAGCTCAATGAAGAGAGCAAATGTAGTACCAAAGAATTGGGCTGTTTTTGAATTAAGTAGTTCGCAACTTATGAGGACCTTCTGAATTCCCAAATGCTTAAGTGTTTCTTTTGATATGCAAAGGAAACAGTTGGTGCTTCCTCCCTTCTTAACAAACTCCTTCTTCAGCATCAAATGGTGAAGACGATGGAACATCTTCAAATTGACAGAAAGTTAGGGCCGTACAAATGTAATGAGCAAAGGAAGTGTGGTTGCTAAAAGGATTATAAAAAGTGGATGAGAGGATATTAGCGCACCTTTTATTAGGACCATGCTAGTGCAGTGGATGGCGATGTACTTGCCGCGTGTTTTCTCACGCTCTTCTCCTGGACGCTTACAATGACGTGGATGCGTTCCACATTACGACTAGAAGCGTATCAATGACCGTAAATAGAGATAAGTTTAACTAGACAGTTTTAATTGTAGATGGATATGAGGAGCTGTGGTGTTGGCCAGCGAGCAGTCCGGGAAACAATCACCTCCACGTGCTAATGCGCAAAGGAGTAGAGGCGAACGATTTCAAATCGTTGGCTGGCTTGTTCTTAATGCATAGAATAAACTCTGGACTGCAAGACACCAATTGGCTTATAATCGTCATCTCTCACTGGTTTTATTCCTGCTATTGCAACAGAAATGTTTGTTACTGGGAATTACAAATTGGCTTGCGCTTTCCACTTATAATTACCATTGTGCAGTTGTGACCGATGCGATCGAGAAGGAGTTGGCAGTGGTGTATTGCGGCGAGTATCAGTCTTCCAACCTTAGCCTATCATGCTTCATTCTTCCTCCTGATCTCGTCTCTTGGTTTGACCTCGCCTACTAATTCGAATTAAGCCGTATTTTTGTCACAGTAAGTTGATTCAATACAGTGCTGTGGTGCAGCGTGCCTTAGTCCTTTTCTTTTCGCATATATTGTCACACTGGCTTAGTTGTCTATTCATCTATACAAGTAGCTAGGCAAAATTTAATTTATTTGCCTTTATGAAGCAATTATAAGTGTTTTAGACTAGAGCACTCTTGGCTGTGCCAGCACTTAGATACACTTTCTCTTAAGCCTAGCTGGTAGGATTCAGAGCAACCTCTTCCTCATCAGCATTAGGATTGAGTGCGGCACGCATGAGGCGAACACGCAACCGGTCAATGACGGCGCGTTCAGTTGGGTGCTCCTGTTCTGTGTGTGACAACACCACATCCAACCGGTCAAAAGCGGATCCGCAAACACTACAGCGGTACTCTATCCTGCGCCTTTTTTTCAGGAGGATGCCCCTCCAGCTCTTCGGACAAAGATGACTGAGGAGGCTCTAGGCGCTCAGATCTTTTCAGTTTTCTCAACACTTCCTAAATTGATGGCGACAGCTCATATACATCTTTTATGAGAAGTACAAAGCATTATTCATTGTAATTAGTAGTAGAGCAATGAACACTGACAGCAATCAAACCTTACCACCATGCGTCTTTCTGTGGCGCACCATTTCCGCAAACGTGTTGCATCTCTCGAAGCATTGCACGCAGAAGTAGAACCTGCATTTACTGTGGCGCAGGAGGTGTTGGTGCATGCCATCCAAATTGTTATACTCTTTGTCACACTTGGCACACTTGTACTTTCTATCAGCTTTCTTTTCGCCTTCCACAAGAATATACAAATGCATTTAGCAGGATTGCTCAGAAGGGGAAAGTTGTCTTAGACGAATAGAATAATGCATTAACATACAAACTTCCTCATAATGGGCATCTAATTTGCATAGCTTTATGCCGCAGCCGCGTACAGAGCAAATCCATGAGGCATCCCAATTACGCCGCTTGATCGGGTACTAATGGGTTCTTGATGACAAGTCCACCGAACATGTAGGTTAGTCGAATGTCATTGTTCTTGAACATCTTCTAAGGCAAATACGTGGCGATATAGGTAAAGAAATCGCCACCAAAGTTAAGACAAACGTGATAATTAAAGAACCACATATTTACTTTTATCTCCTCGAAGGAAATTAATCTCGTCTTCCAGGTTGGTCACAAGTGCTTGAACTAACCTTCGCTCGTCGTCCACCTAATTTTTGGAACTTCCGCTTGGGGCATCTGGGGCCACAGACTCCTGCTTTGGCAGTTCCTTTGCTCCTTTAAAAGCATGAAAAGCCTTCATGCAAAGCCATCAGGCATCTCTCAGTTGACATCGTTAGAATATCTAAATTCTTACTTTTTGTCCTCTGCGGGTCCTGACCTTAGCTCATTTCTTCTGCTTTATAGTGACCAGATATCATTCGGGGCATTCGTAGCGCCGATTACGTAAGCGGATCTCACTCGTGGGACTTAAATTGCATATTTTTTACTCTGCAAGAACAAAATTACCTGTGCGTTTAAATATGAGTTTACATAGTTAAGAACTAGTACACCAAACTCGAACACGCAAAATGTCTCCAAATTTATTATTTGGAAAGCTAAAAAGACCAGAGTTGACGTAGTATTAGGATTATTTGACATCGCTGGTAGACTCTTTTGACAGATTGCAGACTGGTAGGGTTCGCAGATTCGTCTAGCATTAAAACACCTGACTAACTTAATGCAATTGCATACGATCACCTATACCCATGCATTACAAACCACAGAAGCGGGTCACGATCTCTGCATCGTGTCATTAATTGGGCTTCGTGCATCATTTCGCGTATGTTCTGCGCCCCGTTAGTCAGACAATCTAGAGCTGGGAGCGACAGTATCTAGAAATGGTCAGAAATGCTTCGCTTATGCCGTTTTACCACAATGAGGATGCCATGCTTTCGGACTTACAAGGTATTCCTTTCAGCGGCAAATCATGACACTTGTTGACTTGAGTGACGCATCTGCCTGAATAAGGACATAATATCTGCATGGAGGAGGCAGTTGAAGAGGCAGCTTGTGGATAATGACACGAATTGCCAAACCACGAACTTAAAGTGAAGCTGGTAACACTCGTTTTATGTTTGACAACCAAAAAGCAGCCAGTAATTTTAAGAATCAAAGGAAAGTTACTTCGCGGTCATGTAATGATTCTAAGCAAGATTTTATAGCATAAGATAGGCGTATTGAAGAAAATCGTAATTTGCAACCAAAAGACCGTGACTAATATATTTGTATGTTCTGCGTTTTCGTTCAAGGTATTAATCCCTAAAGAATATAGGCAGAATTACGACATTATGTAATGCAGAACACGTAAGTTTCATGTGGTTTCGCACTCTGTGATAGATGTGAAACTTTTGTGAAGATATGTTTTGCTGCATGCATATTAGAATTTTCTAATACGATTCTTAGGGTTTGTGCGTTGTTTCGGTTTATTTCTGTATTTAGTATTTTAATTGTATTGCTATTTGGCAGTGACGGGGACATTTTGACTGACTTATAAGAATGCTCTAAACTGTTTCTGCAAGCGGACCCTCCGTCGACTCGAACCGTTTAATAGGCTAAGACCTGAGTAGATGATGCTAAAAGTGTCCACACACCCAGAATGCTGTCTTAATTTCTTCTGAAAGTTCTCCTATCGCGGCGATTCCTTGGACGTTCTCATGTGTCATAAACCTCACGAATCTCCCCTAATTGGTCCTTAGTGCTTGTAGATAGACTGTGGGTTTGATAGTGATCACTGTAAAATCAAGGCCAGCTCAATACCGCGGTGGAGGGAGAAGTCTAATCTGGTCTTCAACGCTCTCCATTAATTGACCATCAATCCTGTGCACACATGTCTAATACCAGCCTTAATCACGCTCATCGGTGGCAAAGGGTGGATGTAACAGAAGATTACGAAATGCTTCCATACTTAACTCACTAAACGCACTCAAGTGCTTCGAAATCGTGCTGACATCATCGCACTGTTTATTAATTGCATGTTTAATCTAACCGATTATGCAGACGCAGGACTGGTGAAACCAATGACAAACTAATGAAAGACTAACTGCCGCGGAAATTTGGTTTTGAAAATAAGGGCTTTTAGTGCTTTCACAAAGACCACACTGAGATGATGAAATGGCAGCCTACTCGTTCTCTACATCTCCATGAAGTGTCATGTAGTGGGCACGCAACTAGCTGACACTGCCTTGAAATGCCAACCTTCATACAGCTTTTTCAAATTACAAATAGGATACCTGTAATAAGACATTTCTGAGGTGGCGCACTCATAAATGACATCGTGTCTACGATCAACTTTGCGAGCTGCTGATGATCGAAATACGTCTGAACCTTATCGGACCCTCTACTTTGAGATTTTGTTAAAAAGACCGAGGCCAGCAGGGTATGACCACATGATAAATGCTGCATGTGATGGACTCAGCACGGATGTGTGAACTAGGTGCGATTTAGAAGAGAAGACACTTTTTCAGACGTTTCTTATCGAGGGATCCATCTTACTTCTATGCTGCGTGTGCGTGCTCGTGCCTGCGAACACGGCGCTAACTTCTGTTCTAGCTTTTTATACAGGCGCATCGCATAAGACCACTTTTGGCACCGGAACCAACACAGCCTCTGACAATGGATCACAAAATTTTGGCGGCCATGCCATCCTGCATCTCAAGCACGGTCAACGTCGTGGTCCAACTTATCATCGACCAACGAGACGATAGCTACTTCAACTTTGTTCCAAGACAGTTATTATGGATTAAATGCTACCTTTCTCCCCAACAACAATGGAAGTGAATGGGAGTGTGCCAACCTGCACTAAACTAGTAATGGCAGGCTTTTGCTTCATGGGGATGCTAAAATTTGTAACCTTAAAATGCAAAGTAACAAGTTTTTTTTCCGAGAACACACCTTCTATCCACCCAGTAAGGATATGTCTTGTTAAGTTGTCTAAGTTAATCACTTTTGGCATGCTCCTGTTAAGCTTAGGTTAAATCAGCAATGCTCTAGGCATTAAATAATGATAATAAATATGAAACCTGGATTCATCCTTCTATGAGCTCTTATTTTCTGTTTTTAGGTGCCATTTTAAAAATATGGGATATAACATCTGTTATCAAATGCAAGTTGTGACATCAATATACTGATGCAATAGCGTTTCTGTATAAACACATCAGTAAAAAGCTACCAAATTAATGATTTATGGCTGGTAGAGTAAAAAATAAAAGAGGAGAAACAGTGGCATAGATAATGAAAACAAGTCCTATATGGTTTCGGTAATGGCAGGGAAAATTGCATGTGGCAATGAGTGTGATTGGAAGGAAGGCGAAGTTGGCGGAGTTAGAGATAAATTGAGGAAACAACAAAGCGGATGCTAAGACCAATAGCCGAGAAGAGACGCCTGCCTGTAAATTAGACTAAAAGGTTGGAACACAAATTCAACAGCATTATCACTGATTTATGCTGGAGAGAAATGCGATGTGCCAGTCCTGTGGAGGTGCAAACATAATGAGCTACCACATTTGACGAAATACTCATTCTTAACACGGAGCTAATTCCTGATTGACCGATTTCTCAGCAAAAGACAAGGTCTATACTTGGCTGGAAAAATGGCAGATTTTTCATGCGGAAAGGGCCGTATACTTAAATTTCGAATGTTTATTTGAGTAGTCAAAAGTGCCGTTCGTGCGTAAGGAGTCAGATCCAGGGCTCAAGTTCGTTACATCGTGGGACATCTGACTCTGTGCATCCAACTCAAGCCTTTTGGTGTCATCAGACGGTTTTTGCAAGATAACTAGCAGCGTCTTCACAAGCGGATCGTCTTACATTGAAGAGACGTCTAATGTCCTCAATTTCGCCATCGCTGTCAATAACAGCATCCCGGAGGCAGGTAAAGGAAAATTAAATCACGATTTACTCGCTTCTCGGCCGTTCGGTGCCGATCGTATGCAAAAGTCGAAACTTAATAATTGCTTTATGAGAATGTCAGTTTTAATCAAGCCACTGATTTGTGGGATTAATTACACAATGGCTTGAATTGCAGGAGGAACATGGTCACGTATGGAAGAGTACCACGGATAAGCACTAAAGGTTAGGCCAGACTCAAACCCTCAAAGTGCGATGTAAAATGAATACAATCCACTTTGGTAACAGAAGCCTTCCAAAACTTCTAAAAAATAAAGAGCGGTGCTCCTTGATCGCCTTGCGCTGTTTACCGTTTCCGAGGTTAAGTTGCATTAATATACAATTGCGCTTGCAGGACCTTCACGTCGAATTATTATTCTAGCTATAAAAAGTAGCATGTTTTGGTAAAAGGCGGGGCACTTACTGATGCAGCAAGCAAAAACAACAAGGACATTAATTAAACCTCAAAAATATTGGGAAAGCAAAAAACACAAAAGCCACAGCCTAGAGCTAATGCTGATGTTGGGATGAGCCTATTTTGATTTCGTCTGCATGGCATTAGTTGTCTAGCAATCCAACGTTAGTGTTAAACCAAATCAAAGTTGCCTTATTGCATGGCTGAGAGACCAAACTATCTCGCCTTACATTATGACATTGCTCGTTATTTCGTTTTTTCCTTGTAATCGATAAGGATCCCGGTGTAAGTGTAGATTATGGCTTTCCTCATTGCTCGAACATTGAATGATGGGGCAGGTTTAAGAAGTGCAGACGAAAATGTGCTGCGGGTATACTTCTTGTGCTTGATTGATGGAGATAAAAAAAAGCATATGCTTTGTGCTACGAATATTCTGGATATCGCTGCTCTTATAAACACAGTAGTCACCTTATCATGGCCTGTTTATTTTTGGATTTAATCTATTCTTAACAAATTAGCCTTTTTCACAAAGTCCTACTAATAGGAAGTGCCTTTCAATAAAAGCTCGTTTAATTGATCATTCACAAGTGGGTACCTATTTATGGGCTTATTTACACCGATGATCATCCGTCTTTATAATGAAGGGCAAAGTGCAGGCGATATCACCAGGTTTGATATGAAACTGATCCCACCAAGGCTTAGATGCTAGACAAGATAAGCCTTCTGTTAAACCACATTTTGTCTTGCGGCTGCAAAAAGAGCACGCTATGTCTCAAATTTTAGGTTACTTTCGTTTCTGTAAAGTAGAGCTCGATTCTAAGACGTTAGATATTATGAAATCACTGCATTGCAACGCAAACGCTATAGAAATTGATTACACGAAGTCGAAATGCACCGAATGGAGCAAAAGAGAAACAAATCGACTGGATCACCACGTCCCGGGATATTGTCCAACGACGGAGAGTGAATGGCGGGCACTGAGTGTTCGACAGTCTAGTAGATGAAGGCATTGCCTGTTCCAAGAGCCGGAGCCGCACATCACCCATGACCTCGTGCTAGAGTGCCAAAAACCTAGAAAATTATTTTAATTAAAAAGCCGAAGCACATTAGAATGCATGAGATACAACAGATTACTTACCCTTAGGCAAATATGCCACTTTACGCAATTGGTACAGATTTAACAAAAGATGAAAATCAATCAACAGTCTGCTAGACAGCGCCAAATTGTGAGGCACGTCGATTCGGATCAATTTCAAAGAAATGAAAATGTTTGGATAGGCACACTAGCAGGCGTTAATATAGTCGTTAAGAGCAGTGGCTTATAAAGGTTCTGCCTCTAGCCGCAGCTTAGCTCCTAATATTTACCTTCTTACAACATGGCCATCTCCGGCGCGTATCGCGTCCTGTGCACCCACGGATTCGTCATAGCTAACAAAACCTGCCACCAGCAGGGAATGTGAATATTTTAAGGGTATTAAATCCACTACATGAGAACATTTCCTCTGGTTCGTTACCCTGTCTCCAAACGCCCCCACACTATCACTTGCTGAAACAGCAAGCAAGATTAAGTGAGTCCGTTGCACCATACTCTAGAGGGTAATGATGGATAAACAAGTTAGAGCCTTTAAAACTCCTTGTCATTAGCATACGGCCAATGGGTCTACGGAGAAGATGAGGGCCAAAGCTTGAACGAATTCATAAATACCTGCCGGTGGTGGGGGCGAAGAGACAGCGTGTTAGGAACTTATTTCGAAATTGACATACAAAAAGGAAACAGGGCATAAAATCACCCAGTCGAATTGAGAAGAGCTGAGTGCGGCTTCTTGGATAATCAAAAGTAAGGCAAGAGCATCAGGCGACTTCATGCCCGTGCCATTAGGCGCACTGTATGATAATGTAAGCGGTTTAACCTCACTCGAATGAAATTAGAGACCTTCATTTACGTTGCTAGGTGGCAGCTGTTTTTGTTGCTGCAGCATGGGTTGCTGCCAGTTGAACGACGCCATCATTAACGCCAAGACTTGTACAGGGTAAGAATTGGGAGAATGGGGTGGGCTGTATCAACAAGGCGTTAGTTTTCACTGCCGCTCAAGAGGGCCCGACGCAGCCACTTGTAGCTGTAGTAGGATTCGTCCATTTCGGGCCAAAGTCACTGCACTGAGAAGAAAATTTTCAGGTGGAATAGCCATCAGCGGCATACTAATGTTTTATTGTGCTGTTGAAAAGGGTGGATCTGTGTGGTTGTTGTCGACTTCTACGACAAGTGAACAGATGGATGCATATCCATCCCAACTCCTGTTTAAGAATATAACCTTCTGAAGGCATCAGAGACATCGGAAATCCATTAATTCCTCCTACTTATTTTAGTAAGATATGTTTTGCAGTTTATTCTGAAATCATTGGTTAATACCATCAACGATTGCGCTTATGTAGGATAGCAAAGGAATGTGTTAACTATGGTCATTACTGGTAGAAGTGGCAGTGGTGGAGGAAGAAATCACTTGAAAACGCATGAGCATTACGGGTTCATTGTCTGCTGGTAGATTGCAGTAAGCTGTTCCACATTTATGCCTTCGGATAAGGCCAAGTTATAGTTCGAATTTGGGATTGGTAGTGGCATGCAGCCGTTAAGTGGAGACACCAATCTATTTGCTCACAAATTCCTTCCTTTAAGTGCACCAGCAGCCACAAGCGGCAGCAAATTATTGAGCCGCAATTTAAAACAAACATCATTGTTACCTAAGACAAGTCATTGACAGTATGACGACTGCATTGTAGCACAATTTCAAGTGATTTCGGCTGCTTCGAAATTCCCGCCTAAAGCAACCAGAAATCGGTAATCGCATTCGAATTTGCAAGTTAGATATCGTAGCATAGCTTCCTATATATTTGAGCGATCCCAAGTGTTTCAGCGCTACCTAAAACACTTCAAAGCTAAACAATAAGAGTAACGCATGCTGTAGTTTTGCAATTCATTCGTAAATGCGCACCTGTCACACTTGTAGCACCAGAAGAGAAGTTTTCCTAAGTCTGCCATGCAAAACTTGAAAATGAATAATTGCGAAATAATCAAAACCCTCAGACAATCGAGTGCAACATTGGGAGAGAAAACTTCCTCAGTTTAAAGTTGCTAATGCGTCTCGCATACCCAATAGAGAAATGCCAAAGGGAAGCTCAGTGTGAGCTGAAGCAAAGATGTCTAATCATTTGTAGAGCTGTCGCAAGCGATATACAGAAATAACAGCATTAGTTGCGCGTTCAAAGCATGAGAGATGTAGAGGAGGGCATACACACCGCCGACTAGATCCCTCACCTCCATGGCATGTGGAGGCGCCTTCACAAGCGTCGGTGTAGGCACAACCTCGGTGGTGGTTGCTGTTTACCACCATTGCTGCGACCATCCCCACGGCTGGCCACACGGCGACCACCATTGCGGCTTCTTCTCACACGACCACTCACACGGCCACCAATAGTGCGGCTTCTGCACAGACCACAATGCCCACTTCTGTCCATATTGTGAGCCCTTCTCAAACTCTCCCCACGGTGCCCACTTCCACGGATACGAGCATGGCCAACCTCCCCACACCATTTCCTTGTCTCTGCTTTCCTTGTTACTGACTTGCACACTGAGCTGTGCCTGCTTATATACCAGCCGCCTTGTCTCTAATTGTCTCGTGTGGCCCTCGTGCTCACTGTACCTTTAGCTCTACACTCGTGCCTGCCGATGGCCATCGATGCTCTCGTGATGCCACTATTTTCAGTTAGCATTTTAGGTGTTGTCCAGACTGTGAATCGCATGTGGCTCCTTGACATAATATTTTTCACTTAAGTGGCAAAGTTGACGAGAAATTTAGCAATAGTCGATGAACGGTGGCTGACTTTGCCAATACGGAAGACGTGGAGCACTGACCAACATCAGACCGTACCAAATCACCAGACCTGATTCATCTCTGGTGCTTATCATGCCGTTATTCTATGATTGGCACGCACGTGAAGTTGTGCGATGACCATTTATGTGGTTGATGCAACACAGCAACGCGCGGTGTTTAGGAGTGCGCCTGCACATAAACGTTATTTGTCTTCCACTTGTAATCAAACTTTATATTAACCAATAATGCCCATGTAGCCTCTTCCATTGTAAGCACAAGTCGATCGCAAAGGGCATAGCCCCCACCAGCAGAAATGCGCTCCAAAATCATGACTTCTGCGATATTTTGACTTTACAGTCAATGTCTTGGTTTATTTTTGAGGCAGATAAAATTATTAGGCGGTGTTTATGCTTGCTGAGGAGAATCAAGTGGTGAAGTGCGATCTGAAGCAAAGTCTTTAATGATATTATGTCAAATATAAACATATATATTTAGTTTCGCACCCTTACTGGAGTCATGCGTAATAAATTCATCCAAGGTTAAGGCCCATAAAGATTGACAATCGACCGCGAATTAAAATAGGTGATTGTAGTTCTTACTTGGTTGTACGAAATTTATCAATTACTAAATAAACTTACGACTATTAAACGATGTTTTCTGCAAGCGATTTCAGAGCTCAATTAACCGGTCGATATTTATGCATTCCTCAGTCTCCACATATACCTACAGGCGGTCTTAAGCGCAATTAAAGCTAAATCGATTTGTGTCAAACGCCTCTGCTCTAAACAATTAGTGCTTCATCGCAGTCCCTATCAGAGGCCTTGCGTACATATATAGTAATGATAAGGACGATCGGCACGTTGTCTTGTACCATTGCAGACTAGTGCCTTATTAGAAGTAGTTTGTTCTGCATAGTTCTACTGCGAGGTAAGATGTTCAATGCGCTGGGAAATCAGCCTTTCCGAAACAAAATTGCATTAAGCATAGCCAAGACCGCCTCAAAGTTTCATAATCATTTTGTCATATCCACTGCATTACATAAGCAAATTTGGGCTGGAGTTGAAAAAGAAATACAGTCCCTTTGAATAAGTATCCAAATTTGCTTATTTATCGGTCTGCAAAGGTTGCCCTCTACTTACCGGATAGCTCTGCAACTAGTTTTATTTGTGATGTAATTGTAGGTTGCAACATTGCTTAAGAATCATTGCACTGAAAAGTTGCACCTTAAATCTTGTTGAAATTCAAGTGATTAAAGTGTCAATATTCAGTTGATGAATGTCTCAGTGCATGACTCTCTTCGCGTTAGTTCTAGGAGATAAATGCAATAAGTTTCAGTATAACGAACAAATAATCACGCTTGTAGGCAAGATGTCCAAGAGGTCTTCTGTGCTACGAGGGCATAATCCAGACGAAACGAAACACGATACTGCTGCACTTATAGTCTTCACGCAATTAGTGGTGAGACAAGTCACTTGCAGCCGACAAAGCATTTGGTGGTGACGGAATATTTCCATTCGACGTAATTATCACTGAAACATAAATAGAGCGGATCTAGCGGTGCGGTACGATTTGATACAGGCCTGTGCTCTACAACGTCTACATTGGCAAGGCCATCACCATTCATAAAACGTTGCTAAATTTCTATGTTGGTAAGGCACATGCGATTCACAGTCTGGACAACACCTGAAATGCTAACTGAAAATAGTGGCATCACGAGAGCATCGATGGCCATCGGCAGGCACGAGTGTAGAGCTAAAGGTACAGTGAGCACGAGGGCCACACGAGACAATTAGAGACAAGGCGGCTGGTATATAAGCAGGCACAGCTCAGTGTGCAAGTCAGTAACAAGGAAAGCAGAGACAAGGAAATGGTGTGGGGAGGTTGGCCATGCTCGTATCCGTGGAAGTGGGCACCGTGGGGAGAGTTTGAGAAGGGCTCACAATATGGACAGAAGTGGGCATTGTGGTCTGTGCAGAAGCCGCACTATTGGTGGCCGTGTGAGTGGTCGTGTGAGAAGAAGCCGCAATGGTGGTCGCCGTGTGGCCAGCCGTGGGGACGGTCGCAGCAATGGTGGTAAACAGCAACCACCATCGAGGTTGTGCCTACACCGACGCTTGTGAAGGCGCCTCCACATGCCATGGAGGTGAGGGATCTAGTCGGCGGTGTGCATGCCCTCCTCTACATCTCTCATGCTTTGAACGCGCAACTAATGCTGTTATTTCTGTATATCGCTTGCGACAGCTCTACAAATGATTAGACATCTTTGCTTCAGCTTACACTGAACTTCCCTTTAGCATTCCTCTGTTGGGTATGCGAGACGCATTAGCAACTTTAAACTGAGGAAGTTTTCTCTCCCAATGTTGCACTCGATTGTTTGAGGGTTTTGATTATTTCGCAATTATTCATTTTTAAGTTTTGCATGGCAGACTTAGGAAAACTTCTCTTCTGGTGCTACAAGTGTGACAGGTGCGCATTTACGAATGAATTGCAAAACTACAGCATGCGTTACTCTTATTGTTTAGCTTTGAAGTGTTTTAGGTAGCGCTGAAACACTTGGGATCGCTCAAATATATAGGAAGCTATGCTACGATATCTAACTTGCAAATTCGAATGCGATTACTGATTTCTGGTTGCTTTAGGCGGGAATTTCAAAGCAGCCGTAATCACTTGAAATTGTGCTACAATGCAGTCGTCATACTGTCAATGACTTGTCTTAGGTAACAATGATGTTTGTTTTAAATTGCGGCTCAATAATTTGCTGCCGCTTGTGGCTGCTGGTGCACTTAAAGGAAGGAATTTGTGAGCAAATAGATTGGTGTCTCCACTTAACGGCTGCATGCCACTACCAATCCCAAATTCGAACTATAACGTGGCCTTATCCGAAGGCATAAATGTGGAACAGCTTACTGCAATCTACCAGCAGATAATGAACCCGTAATGCTCATGCGTTTTTAAGTGATTTCTTCTTCCACCACTGCCACTTCTACCCGTAATGACCATAGTTAACACATTCCTTTGCTATCCTACATAAGCGCAATCGTTGATGGTATTAACCAATGATTCTAGAATAAACTGCAAAACATATCTTACTAAAATAAGTACGAGGAATTAATGAATTTCCGATGTCTCCGATGCCTTCAGAAGGTTGTATTCTTAAACAGGAGTTGGGATGGATATGCATCCATCTGTTCAATTGTCGTAGAAGTCGACAACAGCCACACAGATCCACCCTTTTCAACAGCACATAAAAACATTAGTATGCCGCTGATGGCTATTCCATCTGGAAAATTTTCTTCGCAGTGCAGTGACTTTGGCCCGATATGGAGCTAAGCTGCGGCTAGAGGCAGAACCTTTATAAGCCACTGCTCTTAACGACTATATTAACGCCTGCTAGTGTGCCTATCCAAACATTTTCATTTCTTTGAAATTGATCCGAATCGACGTGCCTCACAATTTGGCGCTGTCTAGCAGACTGTTGATTGATTTTCATTTTTTGTTAAATCTGTACCAATTGCGTAAAGTGGCATATTTGCCTAAGGGTAAGTAATCTGTTGTATCTCATGCATTCTAATGTGCTTCGGCTTTTTAATTAAAATAATTTTCTAGGTTTTTGGCACTCTAGCACGAGGTCATGGGTGATGTGCGGCTCCGGCTCTTGGAACAGGCAATGCCTTCATCTACTAGACTGTCGAACACTCAGTGCCCGCCATTCACTCTCCGTCGTTGGACAATATCCCAGGACGTGGTGATCCAGTCGATCTTCTTCTCTTTTGCTCCATTCGGTGCATTTCGACTTCGTGTAATCAATTTCTATAGCGTTTGCGTTGCAATGCAGTGAAATTCATAATATCTAACGTCTTAGAATCGAGCTCTACTTTACAGAAACGAAAGTAACCTAAAATTTGAGACATAACGTGCTCTTTTTGCAGCCGCAAGACAAAATGTGGTTTAACAGAAGGCTTACCTTGTCTGACATCTGAGTCTCGGTGGGATCAGTTTCATATCAAACCTGGTGATATCGGCTGCACTTTGCCCTTTATTATAAAGACGGAGGATCATCGGTGTAAATAATCCCATAAATAGGTACCCACTTGTGAATGATTAATTAAATGAGCTTCCATTGAAAGGCACTTCCTATTAGTAGGACTTTGTGAAAAACGCTAATTTGTTAAGATTTGATTAAATCCAAAAACGAACAGGCCATGATAAGGTGACTACTGTGTTCATAAGCGCAGCGATATCCAGAATATTCGTAGCACAAAGCATATGCTTCTTTTTTCATCCCTATCAATCGAGCACAAGAAGTATACCCGCAGCACATTTTCGTCTGCACTTCTTAAACCTGCCCCATCATTCAATGTTCGAGCAATGAGGAAAGCCATAATCTACACTTACACCGGGATCCTTATCGATTACAAGGAAAAAACGAAATAACGAGCAATGTCATAATGTAAGGCGAGATAGTTTGGTCTCTCAGCCATGCAATAAGTCAACTTTGATTTGGTTTAACACTAACGTTGGATTGCTAGACAACTAACGCCATGCAGACGAAACCAAAATAGGCTCATCCCAACATCAGCATTAGCTCTAGGCTATAGCTTTTGTGTTTTTTGCTTTCCCAATATTTTTGAGGTTTAATGAATGCCCTTGATGTTTCATCTACTATCATAACGTGCTACCTTTTATAGCTAGAATAATAATTCGATGTGAAGACCCTACAAATTCAATTTATATTAATGCAACTTAACCTCGGAAACAGTAAACAGTGCAAGGCGATCAGCGAGCACCGCTCTTTATTTTTTAGAAGTTTTGGAAGGCTTCTGTTACCAAAGTGGATTGCATTTATTTTACAGCGCACTTTGAGGGTTTGAATCTGGGCTAACCTTTAGTGCTTATCCGTGGTACTCTTCCATACGTGACCATGTTCCTCCTGCAATTCAAGCCATTGTGTAATTAATCCCACAAATCAGTGGCTTGATTAAAACTGACATTCTCATAAAGCAATTATTAAGTTTCGACTTTTGCATACGATCGGCACCGAACAGCCGAGAAGCGAGTAAACCGTGGTTTAATTTCCCTTTACCTGCCTCCGGGATGCTGTTATTGACAGCGATGACGAAATTGAGGACAGTAAACGTCTCTTCAACGTAAGACAATCCGCTTGAAAGACGCTGCTAGTTGTTTTGCAAAAACAGTCTGATGACACCAAAAGGCTTGAGTTGGATGCACAGAGTCAGATGTCCCACGATGTAACGAACTTGAGCTCTGGATCTGACTCCTTACGCACGAACGACACTTTTGACTACTCAAGTAATCATTCGAAATTTAAGTATACGGCCTTTCTGCATGAAGAATCTGCCATTTTTCCAGCCAAGTATAGACCTTGCCTTTTACTGAGAAATCGGTCAATCAGGAATTAGCTCCGTGTTAAGAGTGAGTATTTCATCAAATGTGGTAGTTCATTATGTCTGCACCTCCACAGGGCTGGCACATCGCATTTCTCTCCAGCACAAATCAGTGACCATGCTGTTGAATTTGTGTTCCAACCTTTTAGTCTACTTCACAGGCAGGCGTCTCTTCTCGGCTATTGGTCTTAGCATCCGCTTTGTTGTTTCCTCAATTTATCTCTAACTCCGCCAACTTCGCCTTCCTTCCAATCACACTCATTGCCACATGCAATTTTCCCTGCCATTACCGAAACCATATAGGACTTGTTTTCATTATCTATGCCACTGTTTCTCCTCTTTTATTTTTTACTCTACCAGCCATAAATCATTAATTTGGTAGCTTTTTACTGATGTGTTTATACAGAAACGCTATTGCATCAGTATATTGATGTCACAACTTGCATTTGATAACAGATGTTATATCCCATATTTTTAAAATGGCACCTAAAAACAGAAAATAAGAGCTCATAGAAGGATGAATCCAGGTTTCATATTTATTATCATTATTTAATGCCTAGAGCATTGCTGATTTAACCTAAGCTTAACAGGAGCATGCCAAAAGTGATTAACTTAGACAACTTAACAAGACATATCCTTACTGGGTGGATAGAAGGTGTGTTCTCGGAAAAAAAACTTGTTACTTTGCATTTTAAGGTTACAAATTTTAGTATCCCCATGAAGCAAAAGCCTGCCATTACTAGTTTAGTGCAGGTTGGCACACTCCTATTCACTTCCATTGTTTATGAGGAGAAGGATAGCATTTAATCCATAATAACTATCTTGGAACAAAGTTGAAGTAGCTATCGTCTCGTTGGTCGATGATAAGTTGGACCACGACGTTGACCGTGCTTGAGATGCAGGATGGCATGGCCGCCAAAATTTTGTGATCCATTGTCAGAGGTTGTGTTGGTTCCGATGTCAAAAGTGGTCTTAAGCGATGCGCCTGTAGAAAGCTAGAACAGAAGTTAGCGTCGTGTTCGCAGGCACGAGCACGCACACGCAGCATAGAGGCAAGATGGATCCCCCCATAAGGAACGTCTGAAAAGGTGTCTTCTATTCTAAATCGCACCTAATTCACACATCCGTGCTGAGTCCATCACATGCAGCATTTATCATGTGGTCATACCCTGATGGCCTCGGTCTTTTTAATAAAATCTCAAAGTAGAGGGTTCGATAAGGTTCAGACGTATGTCGATCACCAGCAGCTTGCAAAGTTGATCGTAGACACGATGTCATTTATGAGTGCGCCACCTCAGAAATGTCTTATTACAGGTATCCTATTTGTAATTTGAAAAAGCTGTATGAAGGTTGGCATGGCAAGGTAGTGTCAGCTAGTTGCGTGTCCACTACATGACACTTCATGGAGATGTAGAGAATGAGTAGGCTGCCATTTCATCATCACAGTGTGCTCTTTGTGAAAGTGCTAGGAGCCACTATTTTTAAAACCAACTTTCCGCGGCAGTTAGTCTTTCATTAGTTTGTCATTGGTTTCACCAGTCCTGCATCTGCATAATCGATTCGATTAAACATGCAACTAATAAACAGTGCGATGATTTCAACACAATTCGAAGCACTTGGATGCGTTTAGTGAGTTAAGTATGGAAACATTTTGTAATTTTCTTTTACATCCACCCTTTGCCACCGATGAGCGTGATTAATGCTGGTATTAGACATGTGTGTACAGGAGTGATAGTCAATTAATGGAAAGTGTTGAAGACTAGATTAGACTTCTCCCTCCACCACGGTATTGAACTGGCCTTGATTTTACAGTGATCACTATCAAACCCACAGTCTATCTACAAGCACTAAGGACCAATTAGGGAAGATTCGTGAGGTTTATGACACATGAGAACGTCCAAGGAATCGCCGCGATAGGAGAACTTTCAGAAGAAATTAAGACAGCATTCTGGGTGTGTGGACACTTTTAGCATCATCTACTCAGGTCTTAGCCTATTAAACGGTTCGAGTCGACGGAGGGTCCGCTTGCAGAAACATAGTTTAGAGTAATCTTATAAAGGTCAATCAAACTATTGCTGTCACTACCAATTAGCAATACAATTAAAATACTAAATTAAGAAATAAGCCGAAACAACGCACAAACTTTAAGGATCGTATTAGAAAATCCTAATATGCATGCAGTAAAACATATCTTTATAAAAGTCTCTCATCTATCACAGAGTGCGAAACCATAAGAAACTTACGTGTTCTGTATTACATAATGTCATAATTCTGCCTATATTTCTTAGGGAAAAATACCTTGAACGAAAACGCAGCACATACAAATATATTAGTCACGGTCTTTTGGTCGCAAAATACGATTTTCTTCAATAAGCCTATTTTATGCTAGAAAATCTTGCTTTGAATCATTACATGACCGCGAAGTAACTTTCCTTTGATTCTTAAAATTACTGGCTGCTTTTTGGTTGTCAAACATAAAAGGAGTGTTACCAGCTTCACTTTAAGTTCGTGGTTTTGCAATTCGTGTCATTATCCACAAGCTGCTTCCTCAACTGTCCCCTCCCTGCAGATATTATATCCTTATTCAGGCAGATGTTGAAAGGAATACCTTGTAAGTCCGAAAGCATGGCATCCTCATTGTGGTAAAACAGCAAAAGCGAAGCATTTCTGACCATGTCAAGATACTGCCACTTCCAATGAGAATGTTCAATCTTGTTTTTGGCAGAACCCAACTCTAGATTGTCTGGCTAATGGGGCGCAGAACATACGGGAAAAGATGAACGAAGCCCAATTAATGACACGATGTAGTGATCGTGACCTGCTTCTGTGGTTTGTAATGTATGGGTATAGGTGATCGTATGCAACTGCATGAAGCTAGTCGGGTGTTTTAACACTAGACGAGTCTTCAAACCCTACTAATCTGCGATCTGGCAAACGAGTCTATCAGCGACGTCAAATATCCTTAATACCACGTCAACTCTGGTCTATTTAGCTTTTCAAGTAATGGATTTGGGGACATTTTGCGTGTTCGAGTTTGGTGTACTAGTTCTTAACTGTGTAACCTCATATTTAAACGCCCAGGTAATTTTGTTCTTGCTATCTTACGCTAGGATATAGTTTTTACCGTTGGAAGACCGGTAGGTTACGCAATTGAGAACTCAATCGAAATAATTTTGAACGAGCAGCCGTCGAGTCATGATTGGAGGAATCGTCAGGCTATGATAAAGAAGGAGTAAAGCAAGAATGTGAGGAATGGAAAGAAGTGATTAGTAGGGATTTCTAGTAGCCAGAAATCAGATCCGAATCACGTGCGCGGCAGTGGAACATTCTGTTGATGAAGCATCGGCACCTGCGACTACGCGGAAGTCTCCTCACACCTCTACATCCCGCCAACACCTTTGACGGCATGTCCAATGGACCGATGTGTGCCTCCATCTACGTAATTGGTGTTGTTGCTTTTTACAATGCAGGTATGCACAGCACTCTAGGTGATAGTGCTGACATGGTCAACAGTACATTTCTCGATAGTGTGACTCCGTGGTGCAATGGTGGCGCGTCTGACTCCAGATCAGAAGAGCACGTCGGAGTCAGTGCTTATTCCCTCCTATCGCTTTTGCCGTTACCTGCAGCACATCCTGAACTTTTATCCTCCTGCTATCAATTTCGTTATTTTGTCGCTGCTCTTACCACTACCGATACATCCATGTTGGCATTACCATCGTCACAAGTGATGCTCTCTACAATCACCCATACACTTTCCCAAAATAATTTCTCATTTTCGCCTTCCCTCAATCTGATTGACAGCAATATCTTCAATTGGACTGATTATTTTTGGCGTGCCGAGGCAGGAGGTATGATGAACTGCAATGATGACAAGGCCAACATGAAAGCGCTGCAAGGACAATTTGTCTTTGCCAATTTTTCGTGTAATACCTCGTCTCAGCATTCTGTCGCACTTCATGCAGCAATAGTGCGCCAAAGTAATAAAAACCAGGCTTCTTAGTGATTTTGGATGAAGCCAGCGAAAACGTGTCTGCAGCTAAATATATTCAGAGAGGGAAAGAGCACACAAGATTATGCTAAGGTGCCAAGTGTAGGGAAGAATATCACACTGGTCGGCCTTTCTATCGTTTCTCATCTGCATCAGCTTGTCAGGCGTCTCCTTTGAAACGATGCCTATGTTCATAAAGTAAGTAAAGCTCACAAAGGACGACGATTCACTGGCAATATTGATAGGACACTTGCATCTTAACGGATGGCTGTTTAATCAATTAGCATTGCTCAATTGCGTTATTATCTCTAAATCCATTAGATCTTTTTCTAGAAAACGAGGAGAGAGAGACTTTAGGTTTAACACATTTGCTGGCGAATATGCATGTCCAAATTCATCGATTTTTTTCCGGGCGACATGATAGAATCAAATTCGCATGAGTATGGGGATGTGTTGAGCACATACTTAAACCGACTAATGTTATGCCTACAGGTTGGTTTTATGCATCTATGCCAGTTAGGCGTGACTAAATTTGGGCCGATTCTCAAGGGACTAGCAGAATTAGCTGAGCCAAAACCTTTATGCTACTGACCACGATAATTTTTCGAGGTTGTAGGTACACAGCTTCAGCGAGGCCGGCTTAAACTATTACTGCTAGATCACCACGGCGATTTGCCCATACGCCTAGGTGTTATTTTGACAGATTTTATTCAAGAAGACTCAACTTCTTGTGAAATAGTTTTAACATGACGCCAAGAATTTGGTTGCCATCTATTCTGACCACCCTACAATCCATCGAAGTAGATAACATCATAACTGCAGTATCAAGCACGGCAGTTGTAGTCTGCTTGCTGCTGATGGCCGATGAGTACGCTTTACGAAAGTCCACGAAGTGTTAACCAAATACTGCCGAACACATGCACGAAAGAGCATTACGTACTTGTGCAGTACGCTTAAAAAGATTTGAAGTCGTCCTTGTGTGTGGCAGTGACGATTATGGATGTGCAAGTGCTACTTCTAGTGCTCGAAACCACTAATTTTGCCAAAAGGCTGATCGAAACAGCCTACCTAAAAGGCTTGAAGGCAGACATTAACGATTTGAAAATTAAGTACATAACTTAAGCATGTTAACTGACGGGGTTGTAGCATACTCTATTTGCAAATGTGATGCGCAGTTTCTCAAATGTTTTGGACTAGTTGTGCCTTGCCTATAAATGGCGCACGTTGACTGCGAACAACAATTATCAAGACGCATAATTGCTCTTGCCACACAAAGTAGATATTTCTTATGGAAGGGGAAAACCCAATCTGGTTTGCACCTCAGGTAGTGTGCGTAAAGTTTGGGTAATGAATAGCCTAGGATTCATTGAGAGGAGTAATAGATGAATTTTAAAATTGGAACTTAGAGTTTTGGGCTTATAATCGTCTGCGTATTCTTGATCCATCTGCATTGCCTGTTTAATTTGGTGGGCTAAAATTGGGTGCCTAGCGTAAAGGCAACCTGGGTATGCAAACCACTGTTAGCTGATCAAAAGCTGTTTAGCATGCCTGAATGCAATGGCACGTAAAAAAGCGACTTATGGAAATTGGTGAAATGCATAAAAATAGTTATGAGCAGAAACCGCAAATGGTAGATAGGCACCCACTCCTCGATACGCTGCGCTTCACTCTGTTCTCTGTCAATACCCACCAATTTAAAGCTCGTAGGAAATTCACCTGAATTTTTAAGGTGATTCAAGCTTTCTAACATTAAAGAGTAGTGGAACGAATCACGTATACATGCACCGAGAAGGGACATTAAAGGGTCTGGACCTACTCAGTGCCCACAAATTTTGTCGCTAGTGACTCGGAGTTAACAAAAAACATTTCTCTCTTAGTTATGTGTGAGAAGAAGAATGATTGCGACATTTGCATCAGTCGGTATACCAGTGGAATATTCACAACAAAGAATCAAAGGCCATCAAGGTGTTCTGCACTGCTTTCAAGCTAGATCGCTTCATCCGTCACGTCTACAGATTTCTGGGGAGAAATAACTACCATTTTTAGCAAGTCGCATTCGCACCAGTATGTTCAATTAATAACCTACCCATAACTTGTTTCGCTTCCTAAGCAAATGTCAGTTCATCATTTGAAGAATGTCTTTCTGTGGGGAGGACCGCATTTGCTACTCTTAAATAGACTATTGTTCACTCACTGAAAAGGGAGCAACTATGGATGAGGTTTTACCTACAATTCACAACGCAACCATAACAACTAAAAGAAACCTTCTATATTCAGAACTAGTCAGAACTAATGGATTGTTCCTGCAGGAAAATATTAGGCAACGCATTGCAAGACCTTTCTTTCCATTCTCATTGTTTAGCATTACAATGGGACTTGCACTTTAGCTAGGATGGAGTAGAAGGAAAAGGAGAGCATGAGGAGCATTTTACCTCGCCCTCATTCCACTCTTCCTTGACCCTCATTTCTCCGCCTAATGGATACCGTCCGTTCTTAGCAATAGGTTTGTCCAGCTACAAAATCATCCATGAATACGAACACACGGTCGGATAAGAAGAGCTCTAATAGAATTTGAAATAGATGCGATTAGGTTTCTCCTTACCCCGATTTCAAAAGTCGTTTACAAAGTGAACTTAATTGCAGGTTCCTGTCACTTCGTTAGGAAGGCTTTTTGACTTACTAATTTTATTAATGGAAATCGCACAGCTGTATCCGGTTGTCCTATAATACAATGCGCCGCAATTTTTGGTAGTACAACTGTAGAAATATAATAGTGTTGCGTTATTTGTGCAAAGTGACTTGCATTTTAGAACAAATTAGGGTCCAGTAGAGACCCGATCCAGTAAGCTCTTACAACTTTACTTCTTGCGCTGGCATTCTAGGATCAGCAATAATGCCTCCACGCAGCCATTGACAATTAGTGCTGCATAACTTCCTAGATTTAATAGATTTGAAAACAAAAAGATATTTAATAGTGACTTTTATTCCAATGACAAGCCTAAACCACAATTAAAAGAATTTGCTTAAATTAAGGGGTTTTCGAAGACCCTCAAGTGCTCTTGCTACCAATGCCAATGAAAATTTAAAAAACTGAGATATTGCCGACAATTTGGCAGTGGCGATAAAATCTTAAAGTTTTTTTTAGGACTAAAGCACTGTGCAAATAATAACAACCTTTAACACCTTATCGCGAGTGCTTAACTACCATCAGGAAAGAATCTAAGCAACTCGCGATTATCGAAGTTCATTGCTCAAATAACAGATTTGTGGAAATTGCAGGCCGATGTGGGTAGGCTTAAGGAAGTAGTAGGCTTGCAAACAGAGTCAAATTTGTTTTATCTTGGCCGTGGCGCACGGGCATTCATTCTACCGCAAGTTGCTTCCGCACTGCGCAGAGAGCAATTTAGCAACTACTCTGCTGAAAACTGCTGCTAATTTGATTTCATTATCACAGAATCTTATCAGTTGCATCTTGGGAAACACTGTTTAGGAGCTTACTACCCTCCTTTTGTAATTATATTAATCTTACTGTTTTCAAAGTGGCTGTTTTATAACATTGCGGAATGTGTGCCTCAACCATATTTTTAAGAAGGGCACTAAACTTTTATGATTATTACATTTTCAAGGGTAAAGCGCATTGCTTTTAATGCTTGGAGTTCTGAATAACGGAATCTAATGAATGCTCGATTCTTCAATTTGATTCCTTTGATGTACATTCTCTAGGTAGGAAGGACTTACTTCCACTGCGAAAAATGGGAAGTCGTCCTTGGGAGCAGGAGATATCTACAGTGCTTAACTACACTCCTGTCTGCTTTGACGTTGATTATCCCGAGTTGATGCAAGAGGGAAGGTGGACACGCATAGATTACGTTTATCTATCGACAGTAAGTGAAACGATGTCTTGCACAGACGATTACACATTGGATGTCAAGGGTTCCGATTCCTCGACATGTTCTAGCAATTATGCCTGTGACAACTCTTAATATTTCAAACACATTACATTCGCATGCTCTCCTTACGCTTAATCTTGTTATGTGCAAGCCAGCAGTGTCAATCGGATTCCCACTTCCAGCCAATCACACCTGATTGCTTCCTTCATCGCCTGTTCTTCCAAGTTTACACTATTTTGTCCCAACCTATAAATTAACGAGGTCACCAATCACACCTGCTTTGCTTAGTCTGACGTTGAATTAAAAAATTGAGCAAACGATGAGGGGTAAACTAAGGGCTCTTGAATATCTCACGGATTATATGCCCAATTTTGCATTCAATTGCTGCAACTACTGTAACTAAATGCAAAGAAGGGATGAGAAATAAGTGGTAGCATAGTTAAAATGCAGGGGTCGGATGATATATTTACTCGCTTGTGGCGAAATTGTGTTTGCGTCTTAATGGGGAAGGATATGCATTCCTTACAACGTCATTCCTAAATTCTTGCTGCCATTTGAATTCCAATGCAATGAATAGAGACAATCTTGTGCTTCATTCTTGATGCTTGCCAAGAAAACATTAGTGCACTTCTACAACACTGCTATTGACCTTCACCGTTTAATTTGGCATATTTCCAAAGCCCTATTCCAAACTGTCTGACCATCTCCTGGTGTGTTTTAGAGGATTGTAAATTATGACAGCAAACGTACCATTAGGGTTTGCTTTTGCACTTATTTGACGTGGCTGCATTTTGGTCACATAGAGGAAGAAGGATTAGCAAACACAGTACCTTATAACAGATGCTCAAACTCATCGCTGACCCGTTCATCAAGTTTCTCTGAAAATTCACCAATTCGAGTTTGAGGCTACCAAATGATAAGTTGCAATGCTGCCGAGCCAGAATGAGGAGGACTGATTGCGACTAACAGTTCTATTTGCCGATAAAACGTTATTGTGTTTTTAGTTAATCCGAGAAAATGTGCACTACTACCAGTTTGACTTAATTTTACGTCAGGTAAGCGTTCTAGTGAGATGCGTTTTAACAAAACTACTTTAAACATCTTTTTTTCTTTAACTCTTGTGCCCGTACTTAGTTTGAATATGACTTCAAAGGCGGAGTAAAATCAAGAACAAAGGTGTAAGACCATGATATATCAACGATTTCTGGCGAATGGGTCAGGACTAGAAAAATTTTATGTCCATCACATGATTGAAGCTATTAATAAAGTCCATCTATCAAACTGGTGAATCCTAAATGCGAGCACAAGTAGCTGGTAGAGTTAGCAGTGAATTCAGGGGAATTTTCTAACTGTGGCGAAGAAAATAGAGATTCCGATGGCACAGAAGTCACTGCTTACGCATAAAACGTACTTGCAAAGGCTGGAATGCTCGCATTTTTTAAGCGACCGACATTTTCGTCAAACTGAAAGACCTTTCTCTATTGGGGTAGGATGAGTCATTTAGAAAGACGAAAAACTCACTGACGAAGCCGAGAAAGATCATCTAAAGGTGCTGTGCATTGCAACGGCATGATTTGATTCTCATTCATATGGTAGCTATCTAGTAATCATGCGAGTTAAACGAACAAAACGAATCATCTGTGCATCTTATGTGGTACGTGAGGAGCGTTTAGATGAAATCAGAGCACTTAAACGCACAAAATTGCGCCTTAGAATACGGCTTTTGGTGAAAAGCATTAGCTATTATTTATAAATATTTACCGCTAAACATATTGCAAGCCAATCTGAACCCTGGATATTAAGTTGCTGGCAGTTCACTCACCCACGCATTGCTGTGGTCTCTATCGTAATTCAACTCAAGACCATTCTACAATGTATTCTTGTCTATCCCGTCAACAACGAATCGAAGCGCATTACATTGTTCGACAGTCAGACAGGCAGGTAAGCAAAACAATTTGTGAGGCTGCGAACATGAACAAACAGTGCGGCATCTCGACACTTCCATGAAGACGAACGAAGGCATAATGCTGGGAAGAATATATGGAGAGGGAGTTAAAAGGATTTGTGTCACACTTAGACCCTCGTGCCGGAAGGGAAACGTCCACCCTCTCTCCTTGCTGCATAACTATACGAGAACAGTGTTTGCAATGCTCCAAATTTAAGTGGGTAGCACTGCGGGTGAAGTGCCATGTAAGTAGGCATGTAGATGGAGGGGAGGAGAAAGGAAGAAGGAAAGGAATAGAGGGCCAACAACACCAAGCATTCCCAGCCGGTTACCAATGCAAGTACTAACTTGGCCCGACATAGCTTAATTATGGTTATCTGCCGAGAACTGGTGATTTCTACGCGGTAGGGTCGCTGGCGTCAACATAGCTTCGCACCTCTCACCTTCACTCTCTCCTCCTCCTCCATCACTCACCTCTCATATCCCACTTTACTCCACTACTACCCCCATCCCTCCAAACTCTCTCTGTTGTTGCGTGCGCACGTGCGCCCTTCTCAACACATCCTATGAATCAGGCCCTTCCCCCACCCTCCCTCGTTGCTGTATGACTAGACGAGCTCAACACACCACACCACCACCACCTCTCCGCCTACCACCCACCCACCTAATCAGCCATTCATCCGATCCTATTTACTTAAATCTATAACTTGCACTTTAGTAGCTATGCTACACTTGCTTTTAATTGTCCTTACATCCGTTTGCAACTGCAGGATAAACAGCGGCAGCAGTAAACCTACTGGATCGCAATAACTTACCCACTTCCATGTGCCCCTGTAAGAGTACTGAAACGCGGTACTTAAGACTATGCCTAACTGGATCAAAATAGATTTTAGTGAAATACAAAGGACTAGATTAGTCACATAGGGGTAAATTATGGTAGGCTTATGCAAATTAGGATAGACGCGAGTTAACAGAGTCCTATCTTCAGTGGCGCCTTTATACACTACCATTGAAATCAACCTCGACACCCTAATTTGACCCACATGATTGGCCTGGGAAAACTCTTTCCAGTGCAAAGTTAGGCCTTACCCCTCTTCCTTTTAATATCAGGGATCGCATTTGCATGCAAGAATTGGATCTGATGACGCCCACGAAGTGGATGAATGGAAGTCCACCTGTCCACACCTCCTCTTTTACGCTCCACTCCAACGCATCTACCCTCGATGCGCTCTCAAACACTGCGTCTTACATTATATCTCAACGTGCATGCTCCATGCATTAAACTAACCCGAAGAGAGAAGTGAGTTTTTGCTTGCATTTCATTGCCATACCCTCATTTTTCTACTTTGTTGTTACACAACTCTTACCGTCACTTGCTTTAACTCAACATAAAGTCGCCTTCCCACCACCTCCTCCCATTTCATTTCCTCTTAGCACCCAATTAGTAGGTCCTCATAGTTTATTTAACAGTCCCATCTTAAATTATGTAATGAAAAAATAATGCTTAGCTTACCCGGGATCAAAAAGTACTTTCCATTTCTATTTTCTTCTTTGCTTCAGGTTGTCTTACAATATCTCGTCTTAGTTCCATCTCTTACCCCCATGCCTACCCCTTCAAGAGCGAGTGTAAGCGCGTTGCCCCACTTCCTACTCCATTAATTACAGGAAGACCAAGCTTCTACCTGCCCATCCCCCTACCTACTCTTCTTTTTCCTTTGCAGAAGTTGCCAAGGTCTGGCGCCCAACAATAATGTGGCAAGCACTTGGCCCCACTTCTTAAACCAATCTGAAATCCATTCGCTATGTGCGTCGGCTTTCCTTTCCATTGTCTGTCCTATTTCCATCCTTTTAGGGAGTATGGACAATGCATGTTTATATGTGCACACTCGAGCGTATGTATGTGCGATAGCACATTCATCTCACCCACTCCTTATAACTTGTCCGTCTAGGCGACCAAATTAACAGCTCCACATTAAAACGAAGTAAACTCCAGTTTGGTCGTTCCTTGAATGGACGGTTATTTTCAATTCTACGCGTCGCTAACACTCCAGCACCTGCTCACCAGCACATCGAACCCCATTTCTCATACTGTGTCTGCTTACCTTGCTCCTTTTTTAGACTGAAGTAGACACCTCGATTTGGAAGGGAAACGTACCAAAATACTGAACTTGCATTCATCAGTGTGAAAAATACTGGATAGACAAGAGCCAAATGGAGGCAAATACACAAAACAGAACGTCAAACTGGCGTAAACAAACATGTATATCGCCAGCATTCCTAGTTACCTATTTGAGCACGAAAAAAGAAATCTGCCAAAAGTGGCCAAGCAGTGCAATTGTCGATATAGGGAGAGTCGCAATATGAGAAAGTGAATAACTAACACTGAAATAGGGCCTCCAAAGGCGACTACGGGAGACAAGAAGGTCTAAATAGCCGGTCGAGATCAAAGCAAAACCGAAACGGGTGAGTAAGAGAGCAGCGCTACGTCAGTGCAGCAAAGGCAGCCCTGCCGTCTTTATGCTGTTTTCCTAGTAGGAAACAAATCCAAATCATTAGCATGCAGCCATGGAGCTTCCAAACGCAACCACGAGAGACTGTAAAGCTGAAAAGTGCCGGTTATGATCAAAGCCAAGCTTGATCAGATAAGGAGGAATGCAATGCATTCGCCATAATCACACATGAAATAACTCAAAGTGCTATTATCTAGTCAGGTAGCATCCAAATGCAACCTGGAAAAGCAGAGAGAAGGAGTGTACCGGTTCTGATAAAAAGCATAGTCAAGTCGATAAAGACTAGCCGTGCCATCAGAGTACCCTGCCATTTTACGTGTTCGTCTAATGTAGGGCAAGCCAAAGTTACGGAAATGTAGCCAGAGGGCATTTCATGTAATTGCAAAGAGCAATTAGCGCAAAATGCCTCATTGTAAGCAGGGTCAAATCAAATCAAACGAAGAGGACCTCATCGTCTTAGTCGTGCCTTCAGGGACTGCCTCGCTAATTTTATGCGTAGCCAATGGTTGACATTTTGGCAGCGGTTTCACCGAGGTGAGTGATCCTGACATTGGTGGTAAGAGCCCCACTCCGCCTGCTCATCCAAATCCGACGTCTGACTTGTCGTAGTTAGATAGTCGGATGTGTCACATTCTAATTTTGCATTCCTTACCAACTCGACCTCGTCGTCGTAGCTCTGCGCATGCCAATGTTGGTCTCTGAGGTTGTCCTTTGTCATGCTGTCTCGGATGTGGCCTGAGTGAGGATGGAAATGCGATTGACTGGATGTGAGTAGAAGAAGCCAAATGAAGACGGCAAAGAGAAGGGAGTCCGTACTTGCCGAAATGGTCTATGATATTGTCGCGAGGTGATGATATAACCGTCAGTCGCACCACGGAATGCGGATTCGAGGTGTGAGTGGAGGCGGAGTCAGGAGAGTAGACAGACACAAAAGGAAAGGTTGAGGCTGAGGAAGGTGTGTGACACTTGGTTGCAGTAGAAGAGCAAGGTCCGATGGATGAAGCGACTTCTCACGTTAGCACTAATCGTGGTCGGCCGACATCGGTGCTGACGTTGGTGGTGATGCTATGCCATCGATGTCCTTAACCCCAATCCCACTGATTGATCCCTTAATTTACCAACTAATCCATAGAACAATGATGTGACTGTTTGTCCGACCAATTGATTGTTTGACTTTTGTTTGGCTGATTAATTAAATGATTTATTCAGCCCCTTATTCCTAACTTTAATTTCAGTTCCGTTGATTGCCTGATTATCATTGAAATGATTAGGTGCATTGAGCAGCAGTCCACTAGGCCACTAGGAATAGGAATAGGTGCGGTTTTTGCATGAAAATCGCCTACGTCTTAATGTATTCTCATACCTGAGCAGTTGCATGAGACCTTTCGCCTGGGGAGTTATAACCTCTATCCCCAGGAAGAGCTTGTTAAACACAAGCTTAGGACAAGGCGGATAGTTGAGCATGTAGACGAGTGGATTCTGCCGCTGCTACTGTCACAATTGAACGATTAAAGGG
>JADWOT020001523.1:0-32805 GCA_036345935.2 Taenia hydatigena | reverse complement strand
GTTTTGATCTGAGTGGCAAAATTAGATTGATCCTGGTGTTTTTGTCAGCCATCTCGTAATACCACTTCAGCATCTCATTCCGCACATGTTTGAAACCTCTTAACTGACCTGTTTGCACATTGTTCAGCTTGCCCAGTGTATCGTAGAACAGCTTTGCTGCTTCTATGTAATTAAAACAATATTAGATGAACTTTGGTGGGGCCCGCAGAGCATTTAAGCGTTTTTTACTAGTAATTTATCAATTTTATTTAACCTAAAGATTGTCCATGCGAATGAGTTAGCTATAGGACTTCCACGGAGACGCTGTTTGATTTTACGTTAACTACAGAATTGCAGATTCCGGTTTTAACAACGCATTTAAAGCGAAGTCTCTAAATCACGAAGTTTTGGATGCAACGAGGCGCAGGAATTGCATCTAGCCCAGCATTAATCCGGTGAATATAAGCCTGCGAAAACTTCGCAGTGCTGGGTCGTCCTTAGTGTTCATTCTTTGCTTTCGTTCATACAAGGTTTCGTATTTATTGGTTATACAACATGCTGTGGATGCGTTGCGTGTCTTATAATGGCAATTAAATTCAATTAGGACTGTGTATAATTTGCAATGGCAAAACAGGGCAGTGGCTGGGGTGCCTCCGCTCACGTAAGCTAATATAGTGCATAATTTTGTCAACGGATCAGACATGGCCGGCAAAAAGGCCTTCTAAAGCTGCACAATACAGGCATATGTTAATAACCCATGGATGGGCCCTGAATGTTGGCGTATGAATGTTTGCAATTGCACAGACGTGACTGACCTCATGCCGCTGCGTCTCTGAATACATAAATCCCAGGCTCATCATGGCTGTCGAGTCGGAAAAATGGGTAGAAATAATTTTTGCCACAATTTTCAGAATGTTTTAGCTTAAGCAGCTAGATCTCATTAAGAAAAAACTTGTTCTCGGAGAGGTAGAGTGCGGCTCACGGCTTAAGAGATTGCTTGACTCCACGCGCTTAATCAATATAACCTTTGAGAAGTGAAGTAGTGCAGTCTTAATTAGCCTCACATCACGGTGCCGATTCTATTTGGACATCAGGTAGGACAAGACCGAATACCATGTCGCTCGCAACACGTACTGCTGCTTGATCTACACGCATGTCAACGGTGAAGTCAATGACAATGGCAAGAGGCATGCTTCTATTACAACGTCTTTTATGTTCATCCTAGTGCTTGGCACTGTTTGCCCATTTTGCAAGTTCCGTTTATTCTCAGTAAAATTCTTGTAAATATTCACTGCATTCACCACTTCTGGTATTCTTCATAATGAAGGCATCTACTCCTGGGCCACTATTTTGATTATCTGGGTAGAATCCTTGGCATATCTAAAATATGGGTGTAGAAAACCTGATTTAAACAATCTGTAATGCAAGTATACTTAAGTGATTTCAGCAGCTGACGGTTGGCTGGACAATGCATTAATAGTCTATTTGAGAAAGTTGGATTTATGGTTGTTCTGCTTTAGATTTATCTAACATGTCATTTGCTGTATCTAAGCGGAGTGAATGCAGATGAACTCCGTATCACTGCCATCTTCTCATCATCTATCTGTTTTTTACTCTTTTCGCGCCATAATGTTTTCCGCGGATTAAAAAAGGTAATGGAACAAACATTGCGCTTATTTGTTTGTCTCTCACTGACCAAGCACAATGGGAGTAATCTTGCGGGGATGCAATTTAGCACTGTTAACGGTTTCTATGTACGGATGGCTAGGTGAAGGGAACGTGGTGTCGTCACATCATTGCACTATCCCTTTCCTCTTAGCAAACTACCATTATGGTGCGAATGCTTTAAACACCAGTGGCAGCTGTGGTAAGGCCGATTATCAGACTGAGGCCGAAAAATAAATCGTTCCCTTAAGAAATGTGTCGTCCCAATGATAGCTGTCTTTCTTCCCTTAATCCAAGAGTTTATAACACACTGCCGCACAATTTCACTTCCTCACCATTTCCATTTCAAACAAATACGATGCTCTTTGAGCATTAAAATTACGAATCCTTCCCTCTACCTTCCAGTGCCACCACCTTTCGACATGCTGTGCCACTTCCCTGACCGACTTTCGTGCATCTATTTTCCGTCGCATCAGTCTTGCAAATACATAGGCGATTGTCAATGCAAGCCCATTAACTACTTTAACCTTCGCCACTTAAGTCCATTCATTGTATTTTGGAACTGGAATGGGTGTGCAACTCCAATCTCACTCACCATCTTATAATGCTTGGGAGTGGCTCACGAGTACTCTAACGAAATTCAAGAGCTTTACGTCTACGTGGTGCAAGGCATGCGCATTACTGTGATGATTTTAATGTGTTCATTGCACCCCACATATGCTGTGCAACGCATCTACGTTTAGTTGTTATTTCAACCATGCACCCAACACATAAATGGGCAACATGGTGAAAATGCGCAGAGACAAAATTTGGTGGTCTTAAAATACCAATCACATGGGTCAAGGAAACGAAGCCAAACAAATCATAATTTGCCGTGGCTTGAGCAAAGCATGGCGAGTTGTGCCTTTTGAAACTACCCTCATTCTACGGGTGAAAATGCTTAAAGCTGGGCAAGCTGCGCACATGCACATTGACACGTGGGTAATTGAGGCAATGAAGGCAGTTGAGGAAATTGTTGGAATGAGTTAGTTCACATTCACTGGTTTGTGCCTGTCGTAACTGCGGCGGACCCGACTGCTAACGGCACGGAATTAGTCTTTCCATCCTTAACATTTATACCACTACAACCAATAGAATGGCTAGATAGTCACAATTTATTTGCAATTTAATACACTCAGAGCAAAAACTAGGGTTTGCTATTTTCACATCAAAAGCTGTTGATTAATACCCTGCAAAGAGATTTGCTTTCACTTGTCGCCTCATGTTCAATGGAAGCAATCAAGTAGACATTTCAGGTACTCCCTTTTGGGTGGCCTACACACCTAGAAAATTCTCTTGACCACTGCAAAGGTTAGTCCAAATTAGCTCACGAGTTTTGATGAGGCCTGCACGATGAAAGCAAGTTTGGATCAGCCAAATCTAATGAAACCTGCCGTTAGATCACACTTTCAAGAGTGGTTTAGTACAGCGATTTCGTCCACCGGCGCTTGTCAGCCCTTGCTAGCTGCGTTAGCTTGGATGCAGTAGTGCGGTCATCACGCTGTTGCTCCAAATTTGACCAAACGAAATGGTCTGAGATTGACGCAATCTGGGACCCTTACCAACGGCCTTCAATTGTGCTTTTCTTGCATTAGTATCATGCCAACTTAGCATTTCACGCTTTACTTGCTTTATTTCTTGCTTCTGTACTCGAAACGCTAGCATGCACAGGCCGTATAGGTTTCTCCTATATTTTAGAGATTCCACTTGGATTTCTTAAGCTTCTGTTAAGCCATCCATGGCGGTCTATCCACAACTGCACATGCTATTGTTGTGGAGGTAAGTGCAGGTCAATCGAGTGCAAGAAATCCTTTTTTCAAAGGCTAAATGCTCGTTAAATGCGATTTTGTTGAATTATGTGATTTTTGTTCATTCATTTTTGCAGACAGGACACATGTGAGTAACAGCTTGCCCCAAGGCGACAATATCATCCTTATAACCAAAAGAAGGCTATTGCCTTCCATTTAACGGTAAAAAAGCTAGATATTTAAAGCAGTTTGCCCCTAATTTGCCAATGTTATAGAATTAGTCCAAAAATTAAAATATTTTTAGCTGCGCTATTTAATGAAAGGAAAGCTGTACTTACGATGCTAAAAATAGTGATCCGACCTAATTTTGTCGTGACTGTAACTGAAAATCTATCCTTGATCAGTAGGAATGCGGGGTCCAGCTGAGCTGTATCCAATGTCACCTCTTTAAGAAGTCCAAATGTTTAGGTCGTGACGCTGTTATCTGATGGACAGCTAAGTCCTGTCACAGTTAGTCACCAATCACTAACCGCGATTTTATAAGATGGCGTAAAATCCATAGAAAGAAGGAGGAGAGGAACAGTTGATGCATCTTTTCAAAAAAGGTGCTAACGTGCTGTAGGCAATGAGTGTGATGTGAAAGAATCAAGTGTGGGAGTATTTGCAAATATGTAATCCAAATATATCAGAATAAGCATCGGTTCCGTGGCCTAATGGATAGGGTCCCTTGCTACTGATCATAACACTGTGAGCTCGGGTCCCGCTGCTTGTAGTAGCGCCATTTGGGTCGAACAGAGCATTGCAGCTGGACGGATAGGTGTGCTAAAAATGGAAGGTAAGAAGTTACCATGCCTTGTGGGAGGCTTGAATCCTCGTCATCCATGCTATTCGGATATCGTCCTGACCTACTGACTTGCTTCATCACCGCCGATCTTCTGTCCTGATTTTCACTTCACTCTCTTACTACCAACTCCTTTCTATTACTTCACCTTTGCACTCATTTCCTTATATTCACTTTCCATTAGCCTCCCACCCTTCTCCTCCTACTTTTCTCACCTACCCCTGTTACCACCCTCCCTCCTTCGACCAGATGCCATGCTTCACCGTTATGACACATGCGCAGTATTTGACATGTCACCAGTGGAGTCGCGTATAGCACCCGTGGACATGGAAGGAGTAAGAGATGAATGTTTAGCATTCCCCGAAGTCCAGGAGGTCAGAGCGCTTGCAAAAAGGTTGAGTTTTGCCTGCCTCATCGCCTCGGCTTTACCATTTCTTGTTTCCTTAACAGCCACCCATTCTAGCATCGTGCACTCACACCACATCCAAACAGATGGAGCGAGTGTGTAAGTAGATAGGTGGGTAGCTGGCATTTAATGCTCTTTGTTATATTAAAACGTAGGCTGTACATTTGGGGTCCAAAAGCACTCCTGGATATAGTAATTCAGGGGTGTTAACGATGAGGCTAAGAATGGATTTCAGTGATCGCCTGCTAGTAGTAACTCCATGATACAGAAAGCACAACACCATTCGCAAATTTTGTTTACTGCTAAATTATCCATGTCTCACATTCATTTTAGCGAATCTGCTGCGAGCATCTGTACGCTTTTAGTTTTCATTGATTTAGGACAGCAATGGTAAATTTAATGTATATTTGTTGACATTAGTCTTGGTGGAATGGTGAGGCGAAATAATCCTGTTTGTGTTTTTCATGGATATGCCAAAGTTTTATTAGCCCATGGTCTTACGAACATCTCGTAATTGATGACCGTACCCTATTTCTCATCTAAGGGTTGAGCAGTCTTAGGAAGTAGCAACACTGCTACGATGCTTGTCTGAATACACTTTTTAAGTGAGAGGCGGTCAGTGATCACGACAAACATATATTCAATGCTATAAACGTGATGTAATATACGTTATTTGACTGATTGTTGTGCTATTCCTCATTATTTGGGCTCAGATTATTCATAAGCACAAATACTTGTACACAACTACACACCTTTGTTTGTGTACGTATGTACGTGGTCGCACACACAGAATTCGATGCGCATGGTGTATCTAAAATTGAAAGGTGCTTATCATGATGGTCACGAGCCAAATGTGCAAGTTTTAAGATAGAGTTCTTGAATGTGGCGAAGCACCTTGTGTACCTGTAGTTGCGCATTTTAGTGCAGAGGTTATTGAGCTGGGTGAAAACTTGCAAGAGAGTATGTGATGAATTCAATGGATAAGCAAAAGAACCTTCTGGATCTGTCCTCAGCATTACATGTGAGTAAAACCCAGAGGAGCGTAAGTCGCGTGCAGGGCTAAGGTTCTGAATAATGAGATCCTGTGGTTAAATTTCATTGCAAATCAAATACTTAACTCTTCGTCGTGTACTCTAGCTAAAGAGCTACTAAAAATTTGGTTTACATGTAAGGGATGAGAGGCCGCTTGTCAAGAAAATCTTTGATTTGTTGATTCAAGCATGTGATCTACTGCAGTGACCACATCGTTTGTTTACTCAGAAGACTTCTGCGCCTTAGAAGCGCGCTTCTTGCTTTTGGATAAATAAGATGTTCATGCAAAGAATAAAGCCTGTTTTTAAGCGATGTAGCTTGCCGCACATCACTAGAGTGTGCCAAACTCACCCACTTACTTGATTATGACCCTAAATTCCTAGTTTATCCCACATCATAGTGTATGTAAGCAACATTAAGACACGCGGTAATTTCGATAGCAACTATGAAGAAGAGTTGTCGATTTGGTAACCACAAAGTCAACTGTAAATAAATCTCTTTCCTTTCTTTCACTACTTTGCCTTCAAATACTTAGCCTCACACACCCGTTCATCCAGGACAACGCAACAGCAAAGACGGTGCTCATAAGATATCTGATTGTGTGCCGCAGTCACTCCCACTGCCAAGTTTAAAAAGGATCCCTCTCTTTTTATGCGGAACGAAGTAATTTTGACGTGAAAAAGAGCGTACAGTGTTGCATCTATTTTATTAACAACCCCTATAATTGTCCGCTCAATTTTAGACCTTGGCTGTGGTTGGATTGCACAAAAATGCCAGCCTCATTGGCATGATGCCGCTCTCGATTGACTCAGGACACTTTGCTCTCATCTTTGTCTCATTTTTGTCAACGTTGGCACTTTTATTAAATGCTGTCTGAGCTGACTGGTTAGCCAATTGTTGACTTTTGCTCACTATCATTCCTTTGCAGCTGCCTCATTGATCCTATTAAAACTAGTTTCTGGAGTGGCTGTCGGTTATGTTATGCGTCTTTGCTTTAACGATTTCCAAGTATATCGATGGCATAGGCATTGACGGATGCTAGGAATAGGAGAAAAAGTTTGATCCTGTCTACCTAAATGCTAAGATCGCTTCAGCATCAAAAATGCGTGCAGTGACCATTAGCGCATGTGATCACCTGAGTTCGCATTAATGCGTGCACAACCGAGCAAAGTCTCTAGCCTAAATGAAATCGCTGAAAGGACCTGACTATTGAGCGTTGCTTGAAAGGTCAAAAGCTCAACTGGTGATCACAATTTGCAGCTTGACTGGTGGGATCGTCGACAGTATAACTACTGCAGCACTCTCATCGATCTGATATAAAGAGATTAGATTCTGCGATTTCTCGTTTACGAATGTTGGGTCATGAGCTCCAATGTCAATACTGCTTGTTGTCAAGTTCGACATAAATTTCCCGTAAGAGCAGTCGGAATGTGGTGGAAGAGTGGAAGGAATTCGATGAGCAGACAAACGCGTTCCGATCCTACCCAACACTGACTTCAACCAAAGTAGTTTTTTGCTGTACAGTGCTGTATAACAGTCGGACGAACCGCTCACGATTCGGTTTACCCAGGATTAATAATAATTATCATTAACACCGTTTTCTTTTAGACGCATAGCAATTACCGCTAACTCACTAGGTCCTGTGATACTGTATCACTAAATAGCAGCAAAAATCTGAATGTGTCATCAACTATTTTGTGCAGGCTCCATTAATGCATGTCAATGTATTTTGAGACCATTGGCCTTAGTGAGCAGCTACTCGCTGATAATTTGTGCGAGGTATGCAAGGACAAAGATAAGGGAACGAACGGGCGATAAGAGAATTCATTTCTGACAAGACGGGTCAGTGAAGAAGTTTTCGAGTCAATGGGCTGAATTAATGCTGTTCTGTTTCCCATTCGCATGGAATAAATCGTCTCTTTCATGCACCAAGAAGAGTGCTTGCAGTCCTCTTGATGTGATCTATAACAGCTGCATGTCAGACCGGAGGACGACAGTTAACGAAGCTAATGCACAGTAGATTATGCGATACTTACTGTTGCTACGTGGTGACGGTAGCCTACATTTCTGTTTGATTGTGACAACGCTGTCTCGGGGCCATTACCTTACTATCATTTGCAATGCAGTTTCGTTGTCTGCAGTGCAGTAGAGGTTCTTCATTATCTAATAATATTTCTTTGCAGGAAACAAACAACTAGTATTTGTGATTTTGACCACACGATTCCACCCTTAACTTGCTTTGGCATAAAGAGTGATGCTCAAAGAAGACGTTAACTCTTACGCGAACCACTTGCTTACTTTGTTTGACAGCTTTGTAATATTTACAAATGTAAGCTCACATGCTTTCAGTGGAACATGCTAAGATGTAAAAGTACTTGACAGGAGTGCATGCGTCAGCCAATTTCATGCTCCATAATTCGATTGGAGACAGGAAAGTGGAACGTGTGCAGGAAAAATGCAGAAGATTCGTTAACATTCGAGTACCAGTATCCCTCCCAAGAGATGATGTCTTTGCCTGTACGATTGCAGTACACACTTGGTATTGTAGTCACCTTTCTGTGGTGCTTGCCGCCTTTGCCTTGACCATTACATTCACCCTGTATACAACAGCTACGCTGAATGGGCGTAAGTGGGAGCAGGATCTGAGTTCCGTTAATGGATAGGCTATGCCAACCGCAATGCTATTTACACCTCTGTGCATAGACGCCCTCATTTCATACGATTTGGAGGATGCACTGCCTCAGTCACGGTCCAACTCTTTTCTAACGGTTTCTCTCAAAGTGGGGCCACAGGTTGCATGCTGACTTGCTTGACTGCTGGCACAACTGCTCTTCGATAGAACCACCGCAGTCCTAGTGACCAATGCAATGACCGACTGAATAGGTGAGAAGGCCCTAAGGAGGGATTATTAGCAATTGGCCTTTTTAAAAGTTGTTTTTTTCTGAAATGGCGCGAATCAAAGNCACCAAGAAGAGTGTTTGCAGTCCTCTTGATGTGATCTATAACAGCTGCATGTCAGACCGGAGGACGACAGTTAACGAAGCTAATGCACAGTAGATTATGCGATACTTACTGTTGCTACGTGGTGACAGTAGCCTACATTTCTGTTTGATTGTGACAACGCTGTCTCGGGGCCATAACCTTACTATCATTTGCAATGCAGTTTCGTTGTCTGCAGTGCAGTAGAGGTTCTTCATTATCTAATAATATTTCTTTGCAGGAAACAAACAACTAGTATTTGTGATTTTGACCACACGATTTCACCCTTAACTTGCTTTAGCATAAAGAGTGATGCTCAAAGAATACGTTAACTCTTACGCGAACCACTTGCTTACTTTGTTTGACAGCTTTGTAATATTTACAAATGTAAGCTCACAGGCTTTTAGTGGAACATGCTAAGATGTAAAGGTACTTGACAGGAGTGCATGTGTCAGCCAATTTCATGCTCCATAATTCGATTGGAGACAGGAAAGTGGAACGTGTGCAGGAAAAATGTAGAAAATTCGTTAACATTTGAGCACCAGTATCCCTCCCAAGAGATGATGTCTTTGCCTGTACGATTGCAGTACACACTTGGTATTGTAGTCACCTTTCTGTGGTGCTTACCGCCTTTGCCTTGACCATTACATTCACCCTGTATACAACAGCTACGCTGAATGGGCGTAAGTGGGAGCAGGATCAGAGTTCCGTTAATGGATAGGCTATGCCAACCGCAATGCTATTTACATCTCTGTGCATAGACGCCCTCATTTCATACGATTTGGAGGATGCACTGCCTCAGTCACGGTCCAACTCTTTTCTAACGGTTTCTCTCAAAGTGGGGCCACAGGTTGCATGCTGACTTGCTTGACTGCTGGCACAACTGCTCTTCGATAGAACCACTGCAGTCCTAGTGTCCAATGCAATGACCGATTGAATAGGTGAGAAGGCCCTAAGGAGGGATTATTAGCAATCGGCCTTTTTAAAAGTTGTTTTTTTCTGAAATGGCGCGAATCAAAGGGCCTCACGAAACTATTCGATGGGTAGTAGGGATGATAACATGCACAAAAGTAAGGGCGTATTTAACGAAAGCCTATGGCTTAGACCTATTAGGAGGATTGCGTATTTTTGGCGGGCGATTTGAATCCGCATGCCTTGCTGGCACGATAATGGTTGACAAGTTTGGTAGTGCCCTTTAAGGCCAGTGCAGAAAGTCTGACTGGTTGACACCATCATCACAGATGGTAGATTCTCAAGGCGCGCATACACTTTAGGTTATCCCACCAAATGCTTGTGGGCTGATAAGATTTAGCAACCTCGGTTCATTCCGACTTTTCCTTCTGCTACGATGACTCTACTTGACCAATCGAAGTCATGTGCGTACAAGCCTTTACTGAACATGATTCTAGGCATAGTCATGCACTGTATCGCTTTTCTTCACCATAACAAGAATGCAAATAATCTGTGCAAATTAAAAATGGAGTGCTTATTACTGGATTGAGGCTCAGTAGTCAATGCAAGAAGAAGTTATGTGGAATGGTACTTTAGGAAGGATTTGTTGGAGATCATAACAGGAAGCATCTGAAAGCAAGGACTGAATATTGAATGCTGAATGCGTCCTGCAGCATGGTAGAGCTAAGCCGATTCTTATGTGCTTTAAATTGCTCCGCATTATCAAAAGGACCTGTCTTCGGTTTTCTTTTCCGGATGTTGCTCCTTCAGCTGAACGCCTTTTAGCCATCAAGAGACATCTGTGTTCTACCACGAGATGTCTGCCTTAATATGGGGGAAGGATATGGACAAAAGGTGATAAAAATGAAGCGTCGAAAGCGAGCGGTTGAAAACTTACAAAATGAGGAGGTGAAATTAATAATCAATCATCTTTCTTGCAGCCTTTTAATGATGCGAGGAGGAATCGCCTATTTGTAGGTAGGCTCTACTGTGTTTGTAGGAATGCCTCGGTAAGGTATGCCGGTGGAAGTGAAAGATGAATGCCATTCAGGAGGATGCCCCTGGGGACAGCGTTAACTACTCTGCCAATAATACTGCCAAATAATAGTTGTCTTGACCAAAACTAGCGTTTGTTATTCTGACTGGCCCACCATCTAAGTGAGAACCGCTTTTAAAGGGAATTCGGCATGGACTACCACTTTTCTAATCTGGCAAGTGTTATCAGGCTCTGCACTTCTAGTAAAATGCTCCCCAATATTTCTGCCGTTTGTGAACTCTATCCTACTGTCACCTGAAATAAACTGAAAAAAACCCAATGAAGAGCAAGTAGCACTTCAGGCTAAAATTTTAGCACACTTACCAAATCATCGTAGCGCCGCCTTTTTACTTTGAAACCGGTGGATCGCCTAATTTAATCAATGGTACGGATATTGGTGGGAGTGAGGGTAGCTTGAGTTCTGTTGCGCATTTATGCCTCAACTATTTAGCTGAGCATCAACCTTGTGTAGGCGAATACCGTCTTTCTTCCTTATCTGTGTCCTTGGAAAGGTACATCACCCACGGCTACACCACTGGCGTCTGTACCCATTACAAAGGGTGGTGCGTTGGCCTCAAAGTTAGGTAAAGCATGGATCTGTGCGGAGTAGATTCTTTGCGTTGGCTCATTATACACTTCGTCATGCTCGTCCTCCCACTGTAAATTCTCTTATCGCCCGCTTTGCGGTTGTTTTATGTGGAGGATAGCAATTCTATCTAGGACTTTAGCAGGGCAAATGCGGTAACTGGCCAAGCCTACGCGCTTTGTACGGATTTTGGTGATTAACATATGAGGTAATGAGACTATTTGCCATGAGGATTTGACGAGTTGGTAAAGAAAATGGCACTTCTTTGGTTTTAAGGCTAGCCCTGCACCTCGCAGACGATTTGGCACTAATTCAAGTTTGACTCTGTGCTCTTGGATGTTATCGAGGCAGAGTATGTGGTATATTGGAAAAGTACCAACTAGTGCTATCTGCATCAAACGTTTGTAGTCAGATGCAACATTAAAGAGTCCGGAGGGCATTGTCTGGAAATCACAAAGCCCGTCTTAGCATCTGTTTCCACCACTTTTAATTGTAAGTGAGGAGCAACATGCGATCCACTAATCGCTTACAAGGGGTAACGGGGTTGCTTTTTTCTTAGTAACGGTAGTCAACTTCCCATTGTAGGTGCTACCAGAGAGGCCATTAAGAACCTTGAAGATCCTACAACTGTTTGCCTCGGATAGGAGAAGCAACGGTGTGCACCTGGGTGGTTGCCAAACGAGTCTGACTTCTCTCGTGTTTAATTTACGTTTGAATTTGTTCTTCCCAGCTTCGCTCCTTGTCACGGAAATATTGTCGCACACTTGGCAAGGCGCAAAGTCTCTTCCTTTTCCTTCTTGCCGTGAAGTATCAGTAATTCCTTCCGAAGTCTCCTATAAGTATTTTGCCAAATATGGTAAGCCACTACTAAACTAATACTTTTGGAGTTTCGCAAATCAAATTCACATAGCAATAGGAGCAGAACAAAGAAGAGCCCCTTGTAAAAATGATTATGATTAAATACCTCCACTTACTATCACGATTTAAAGTTATAGCCACTCAATTACTTTGTGACACTAGAACCAAGGAATCGGGATGTAGGAGGAGAAATTGCATGTAGTGTACAGACTGACACAAAGCGAATGCAGTTGAGGGAACAGGAAATGCGAATTTAACTCTGGTGTGTAAACTGCTATTATGCGATTGCAGTTGAAGTGGCGAGAGAGGAGAATTAACCTGATGCGTATCGCCTTGCACCTTGCATCATGCAGGATCGTGGGGAAGATTGATACACTAACGACAACCTCTTTGCTTCTGCCAATTCAATTGCAGTCACATGATGTAAGTCGACATGCTAACTACAAATTCTATGCTCTCGGACATCAACTGCAGGCACATCATTAAAATCGGCACAAACTAAAACTCTGTGCTCTCGCCACTTTATAATAATAATAAATCTTCTATGCTCTCGCTACTTATGCCGCAATCACATGATGATGGCGCATAAATCTATTTTAATGTCGTAGCCCTTCCTGCGCATTATGAATCTTTACATTTTCACCTCAATTTCTCGTGGACTTAGTAGAAACCCAACTTTGCAAACAACACTGGCCAGCTTGAAAAAGCAGCAGTAAATATAAATTTCGCATGTAATTTTATATCCTTTAAGGATAAGATAGCACTGCTTGCTTAGTTGCTAAAATGCTATTAGAACGCGGAGAAGCTGTAGTCGCGTGTTTGGTTAAACTTCGAGCTACATAGGCATGTGATTCCAGTTCACTGGGAATGCTTGCCGCCTCATGTCGTTCTTCAAATTATATTCTCTCTTATGAACTTAGTTTTTAACATAAAGGATGAGATTTTGTTAACTAAAATTAATCCATCTCCTTCTACTTCCTTGCTCTTAGGTACTCTGTCTCTTCCAATAATTTTTCACATGCAACAGAAGAACAAAGATTGTGTGCGAAAGATATTAACTTAGTGCCCCGCAGTGGTCCGGTCACTGTCAATGATAATATCTGATTTAGTAGTAAGAATTCAATACCAAGAGTAAAGGCGTGATGTTAATGCACAATATTGCAGCACTTCCATCCACTTCATCTATAAATGCCTGCGCTAGATTTTGAATTGTGTCCGCGATGCCATCGATTCACTGAGTACACAAATGCGTGCCGCAACTGAGGTCAGTTTGTTCAGTAGTATCAGCTTCATTGCCAACTCGCAACATCATCACTTGACTCGGGACCCTCTACTTGCAATTTTATCCGGCTGTCGTCGACTTTGTCACTTTTTCTGTTTACTATTGCAGGATATCGCTAGCGAACCAAATATCGAATTTTGTTTGTTATTAGTCCATTGTGCCTGCTCCGTTGATCCTATTAATAAGACACAGTACAGGCTGTTCCTTAGAAACTTTGGCATTTCAATGTTTCAGATTCGTTATCAATTTAACGCCGATTTTTGGCCCAATGCTAGATATTTTATCAAATCTCTTTACTATCCTGATTTCCAAGCAACTTTAGAGGATGCACCAACAAATTCGAGGAAACTTGAGATTTTTTGCAGGTGGTTTCGGTAAATAATTAGTGCCATTGAGTGTTGCAAATAAAACAAGTCAAGTTCACACAAACACATTCATTTGAGCAAAAGCCTTGGCTAAAATGAACTCGTATAATTAAATCCTGCGATTTAGACTCCAGTGCATCGACAAAGTGAAGCATTGAGTAGTGACAGCAATAGGGATCCTTATGTATTGCACCCACAATTAAATGCGGTGAGAACGAGAGTAAGCACGTGCCAAGTAACAGTTGACTATACCCCTTAAGTGCACGCTTTCTTAAGTTATGCAATAAATGGTTTGCACAACTTGCAACGCAACTAGGGAGAGGCAGCGGATCTGATGGCATTATCACCGATTTAGCGCAGGCTACATTAGTATGTGCCAGCAGTGTGAGATCATTGGTTGATCTTGCCATGCACGTCGCTGGGTCCCCTGTGCCACGAATTAAGGAATTGATGTAACTGCTCCACTGAGGTGAGAATGAATAGCAAAGATTGTCAATAGGACGGTAGAACGGCTGACAGGTATAACTTATAGGTAAACGCTGCCAGGTATAATGAAAATCGCTAGAAAGTTGACTTTATTAAAATCGTGTTTAAATGAGCTTGAAAAGGATGAATGACTAGGAAAATTTAGCTGAATTCACAGAGGTCGTATAGAGGTAGAAGTGTCTGATGATATTGAAGGAAGCGATTCATTAAAACATCACTACGGAGAACTTAACAGTGCTTAGCACGAAATGGCGTACTTTAATTTTGCCCAGGATTTGATTGGCGATTGTGTTACACGTAGCATAATGCAATACGCTCCGCTATTAGATAGATGTTTGGACAAATAGGACCGAGGTAAGCAAAGGAGAAGGATGCATTAAGCGTTGAGAGCATTTCAAGTTATTGCTCCTTTGGTTTTCACAGTCTTCAGCTTAAAAGATAACTCATCTCAAGCATGAATTCGTCTTTACTGAAAAACAAGCAGTCTGATTCAGTTTTTAATAAAAGTTCTATTTTGTATGATATCCTGACGCTACAAATTGCGAAAGCTGAAACTGCTATCCAACATAGTCTGTAAATATGTTAGACGCGCCGACAAATGTGCAATTTTTTAACAGTTGCATGAGCTAAAATTACAGATCTGCACTGAATCATTGGCTGATGGGAGCAGGACTATCCTGACTAGGTTAAAGAATAGGAACCGAGCACGATCGTCTAAATGTGTAAAGCAAAAAAGGAATGCTAGGCAAGGAAAAGGAAGGAGAAACAATTACATTAACGGACAAGCTGCTCGAATGCGAAACGATATCGCAGTGTCACTAAAAGCATTCTATACATCCCTATGCACTAACTTATTTACCCACTTGCGCACTCGTTCGGATTGTCTGTGAAGATGCCTTGTGAACTTAAATCCAAGCACAAAGTCCAACAAGCTTGTTAATAACTTAGTGTTACTATGATGCTTCAGCCTCATTTAGATGCATACCCAACAGCTTTTTCAAATTAAAGTAATTGCGATATTCTGCTGTTTATGATGAGCAGTTATTTCTTTAATGTTAAGCGAATAAGGCGTCAAGGGAGGTGATTGGAGCTGCATCGGTAATTAAACGCGGTACCACTGTCCTTTTCCTTTCTAAGCAGACAATGCCGAAGAGATGATAAGACATTTTTGGATGGAGGACGACATAAACGTGTACTATGCAAAAATGGAAACGATTTATTTGCAATAACAATACATGGCACATAAATATCCATGAAGCACAAATAGGACAAAGTTTTCATCACTTCATAGCGGTTGGAAGTGTAGATATCTGCGTACTACAGAGCCTGGAGGGGAATCATGCATTAGGACCGATCAATGTTGCACTGATAAAACATACGTGGATTGATAATTAAATAGTATGTAGGTGCAATCCATGGAGCATAATATGAAAGTGGTATTGTAAAGTAAACCAAGTCCCCTGGTGCATCGAGCGGCGAGCTAGCATGGTCAAAACTAGTGAATTTATCCTGCGCGTAGGTGGGCTTGTAGTCATAGGAGTTGAGGGACTTCAGCGTGGATAGATCAGAGTAGATGGAATAAAAGTTGAATGCGCTGCCATGCGGTGTGGCATAGGAGAAGGAAGATGAAGGTAATGGCAGTGTTGAAGGGAAGGTGTAGCTCAGAATATTGGACGAATGTGCCTTGGGTGCAAATGATGAGACGGTGGAGTGGAGGACGCAAATCGAAGTAGGCCTTGAATGAAGTGCTTTGCGCTGGTGCCTTTTCGACTTTTGATGTACACGTTTGTGTCGGATTCTATCTACTCCCGACCTCGGTCTATAATGTGCAAATTAAAGAGGATTTTAAAATGACCAGCACTAAAAGAGGTTCATGTATGAGTCAAAATCTACCTAATGTCCCTCTTTGGAGGTGTCTGCCAACGCAAGCAACCCGTGTGCATCTCCACTCACAAGATTTGCAAAGTAGCTAACGCGAAAACAACTCGATGAACATAGACGAAGCGACTTGACTAAAAATCACAACACCTGGCCACGTAATCATTAATTTATTCAACTACTGCAGATTATTTGATTGCGTCATGTTCACACAGCTTTTGTAGTATCTGGTCACCGCTGCAAGGACTTGGTAACATTTTGGCGTGGGCCAAACGCGATTACTCTAAATTGTTCGCATCATACCCATGGAACTGAGTATTACTACTTCTCCTTAGTCCATTCGAGAACACAAGTTTTGTCTTTACAGCATTTTGGTTGCTGCACATCTCTTTATCCCCTCCAAAATTGATGCTGAGGCAGAGCTTCAGTCAAAGCATGCAGATCATTTGTCTGCACTGCCGAACTAGCTTTGACCTTCTTTACAGCTCTAATGGCCTCATTATTAAAACAATTGGTTCCCAAAGCACCGGATCTCAGCATGCGTCTTGTTAATTCTATTATCAATCCCAATGTATCATGTTTCACTGGTTACTACTTAAAGTCGCTCAGAACACACGAAATTTGAGCAGCGACACTACACCCCCGCTGAGTCAGATTCGTCTCAAATAACCTATTTTTTCCACTATTTCACTCTCCTCGGGTATCAAAAATGTTTTCTACGAGAAAAATGATGGACAAAATAGTCCCTTATCAAATTGACTCATTTTCTTGCCCAAACTTTACATTCGTGTCATTTTGAAGTACCGCCAAATGGAGTCGCATGCAGTAAATCTAAGTGAAACTTTTTGAGCCAATTTGATTTACGCAGCGTTTTCTATGAAGTACACAGTGATGCTTGCTTATCTGCATAATCTAAACGTCAAAAATACTAGATTAACCCTTAGGATATTTTAAGCTGCGAAACGTTATGTATTTCCCCTGCAATTAACTCACCACATCTACATTCTCCTCCCTCTCCCCCTTCCTATCCCGATCTGGCTTCATCACTGTGTGGTTGATGTTTTGTCTTTTAGTGGTGATGGCGGTGCGAGAGAATCAGGTCCCATACAGTAAGGTAGTATGTACCGCCAAACTACCTGCTCATCCAATCCCGACCTCTGGCTCGTCGCAACCATGTTTTGTTTAGAAAATTTCGCCACCACTAGACTTAGAAGCACTGGCCTAGCAACAACAATCCTCTTCAATGTGCTTGTGCGTACGGTGTAGACGCTCTTTACATATACTTGGTGCTGCAACAGAGACTCGAGGAGAATGCAGGAGTGCATGGAAAGATGCGAGGACATCCGGACCCGACTTTAGTTCCATTCGCGACTCCGAGTTTCAGTGGGACTAAAAGTCCAATGACGCTTTAAAGCTAAAACGCATTCCTCCTTTATTTATTTCTTCTAAAACATCCTCACGTCATGGAGTAGCTTCGCTGATGGGTTTCCATCATCATCATCATTGAAAGCAAAATCACTTTCCACAAATAGGAGTTTGAGTGAGTTGAAGCGTTTCGTCTTGCGCACAATCCGTCTAAGTTGACCGCAATCGGTGAGGCTGCGCGATTGTGCTTACCTGTAGACAAGCACAATCGCCAAGTATATGAGGTCAGCATTGAACAATCCGAGCACGTTTATCAGTAGAATAATCTCTACTAGCTCTAAAAGAGGTGTACAAAAGGATGAGAGACGTCTTTGGCAGCGCTATAGATTTACGTTTTACATACCAAATCCTAAAGGTACGAATAAGTGGCATGTGCGTTGAGGTCCCTCCATCTCTAGGCCAATTCATCGCAATCCTTGACTGGGGCAGCATTAGTGGATGAGAAAAACATTAGTGGGATTGAAGATGTCTGTATACCTCTCCACTCGGGCTCCAACCTCAGCCAGGTCAGTGACGTTGAATTTGAGGGAGAAGAGAAGAAGATCGAAAATGCCTTGAGAGACATCACCATCACCAATACGGTAATGGAAGGTAATGGAGGGCAGTGTGGGCACTTGGATGTGTTGGAGGGTGCGCAGTGGTTGGAAGAGACTGGCAGAGGAGGTGATATTGCCACCGTCCTCTTGCAGGTGAATTTGGACCAGTGGCATTCCTACATTGCTCTGTGAGTTTGCGATGGAGAGGATGTCAGCAGAATTAGTGGATTCCTTAGCAAAGGACAAAAGTTCAGACTAGGAATGTAAGTGGTTCTTTTTGAGTTAATTTAGAACTGCCCACCACTAAAGGTAGATTTCCTTCTAAGGTAAGCGCTCGTCTTTGGAAATGTGTTAAGTGCCAAGTCGTAAGGTAAAGTAATCTACTTTTGCCAGCCGAATTCATAAACGATGAAAAGGATTGTAAATTACCATACACCTTTCTCAACTTGACGTCGCAAATGTGCGAAACCTAGTTTCCAAGGCTTTTACAGAAAACGATTTCAATGAGCGGTACAGCTCTTAACGATTTGCGATACTGAAAACTGCAAAATAGTTATAGATTGTATGTGGTCTGGGTACAGAATTTGCCTGGTGATCTATGGGTTAAGAGCACAATGAATGCATTTTATCCTTATTAGTTATCATTATTTTATAACTTATTATTACCATCTTAGTCATAGTTGGGACTGCCCCTACCTTCTTTTCTCATGCAAATCTTGAGTAAAGATAAAATTTTACTTGTGTAATTTTATTTTTGACTCGCTGTAAACCTTCATAGCAACCATATCGTTCTTTCACACAATAGTTGTGTCATCGTAATGACGTTGCTTACACTCGATTTCATTTATAGTAGAGGCTCAGTGCTAAGTTTATAAGGGACTTTTAAAACCGTGGAATTGAATCAGGTTGAAGAAAAGCACTCTGGTGTATTTTGCATGTGAAACGACAATCACGTGCTAGATTGGCACGCCTATTCCCATTAAAATATAGCCTCAGTTTAATTAAATTTGTCTCGCTTGGTATGACACAAACGCTCTCCTTTGCTTTTGTGCACAGAGGCCATGCGATCGCCCCCTACCATCGAGTCCCCGCCGTCACCAGCGGAATGCTGCGCTCCAAAGAAGGAGACTTTCGTCCCCTCACCTCTGCATGCATTCATTTCCTCACATCTCGATGTTGCTCCTCTACCCACTAACTTCGCCAATGCCTGGGAGTGTAGATGGAATTCCATGCGGTACCTGATAACTTGCCGTAAAATCACTAACGAACTGATGACAGGTAACATTGTCTTTAGCATGTCTTAAATTAAATTGGTATTACTCTCAGTCTTTCCATTCTTTAACAATGATTCGTCTACTTCGAGTGGAGTCACCTGCTTGTAGTTTAAACAGTTCTAACGAAATCACACCTTGTCCTACATAATTAAATTTGGCATATTTTAGACCAGTATATTGGACAATGAGTGTAAAGTGCAGTCAAAATAACAGAATGCAGTTAAGTTTTGATGCTCTTAGTAATATAGCGGTGAAAATAAATAGGTTCTTTTACCAAACAATCAAAATTGCGCTAGCTTCCAATTAGTAAACACCAAAGCTTATAGCCGACCGCCAAAATGAGGTGTGTCAAAAGGCGATGGCGATGCCAGGTTTAAGTTCACGGATGATTGGTTAGCAGTGGATCTGTGAAGGATCATCATCTCTATAAGCTTATTGCAACCCCCTATTTTGCATAGAGGCACAGATACCCTTTTTACTGGACGCTGAGTCTGGGCCTAGCGTCCTGCTGCCTGTGTGCGCACTTTGGTGACCATGAGTTTGAGTCGTATCATCCAGATGAAATCGAGAAAATCTCACCGCTATATCATCACAGAGACAGTTTAACATGGTTCTATACCAGTGCAATTCCTGCTAATCTGCTCTGTTTCAACACCCTGCGATATGCTATGCTGTGCTACGCTGCACCACATCACAGTGCCACGTGCATGCACTCACATTTATCACCGCCTCCTCTTTCCTCTCTCAGCATCCATATCTATCTCTACCTCCGCTACCTCACTGCTTACGCGTCAACCAGTTACTTAGTAATCATTCGAGCACACATACATGCCGCGACTTGATGTGACTATTTAAGCCCAAATCGGTGATTTGTCATGTTGCGTGCACAAACCTGCTGAAGGACATACACTAAATTAGAAGATGCAAACATTGTAAGCGGGGTGGCGCAGTGGTAGCGCACTGGGTTTACAACCCAGAGGTCCGTGGATCAAAACCACGCCCTGCGAGTTAATCGTTTACTTATTCACGTGGTCGGGTATGGCTTCTTCTCGCATCGACACCTCGCTTACCTGGTTTGCCAAAGCGATTCACCAAGTGTTCACCTGCCACTTCAATTTACTTCTCTATTTTTTCTATTCATGCGTTTGTATTCATACATTTTTGTGATTGCATATAGTGGCACAGGATGCACTACTAAGTTGTTCTTTGACGGCCAAGCAAAGCCGAATTGCGAAAGCTAAATAGAAGTAAGCATAGTGCGTCATGATATCCTCATCAGTAAACTCAATGCTAAGAAAATGTTAAGTTAACATCAAAATGTGATAAGCGGCTTTCCGGACCGCATGATTTTACACATTTCAAAGCATTGAAAATTGGGCCTAAGCATAGAGGACCAATAAGGGTAATCTTTAAAGGAATTGCAAAGAATAGGACAAACCTTTTGCGCTTTTTCTTAATAGAGGCGCAATTAACTTCACCAATGTACTGTCATCAATGTTTTACCGCAAAGACAAAGTGCATTTGACAAGGCGAATTCGCTGCTGTAGCTTGAGAGTACTACACAGATTTTATCATTTGACACCTCATAAATGTGCATCTCTCACTAAAGCGGTTAGCGTAATAAGGAAAAACTTTCACCACACTTATTCAAAAGTGAAGGATAGCAGACATGCTTGATGTAAGGTTATCCAAAGTTTATTGAGTAAAAGCGCCCTGATTGGAGCGTCATTTCAAATATGAATCCATTCTCCCAAATGCTTCACATTTGATTGCAGTTTTAAAGGAGCTAAATTCAGGCAATGATGAGTAACTAGACGAATTTAGCAGCGTTGGCAAGGATCCACTGCTCTTTCATGACAATGGGGCTATTATTTAGAGGGCTCTTTTAATGCCATTTCTTAGGGTACGCAGAATACATCACTTGATATGCGCTGCAATATCTTATTCAGACTAGTGCAAATCGCTGGCGACACAAAGTTGAGCAACGATGCAATGACTTCTGTAAATTCAAAGGAGTCTGTGTTTAAAGAGAAAGCAAGCGCAGATATAAGTAAAACGCCAAAGCATTTTCACGCTTTACGTTTCTTTACGTCAAAATGGCTCAATCATTCATCCACACCTCACAACGGTAAAAAAAAACATACTTTGCCGGTAAAGATAACATTGCTGACGCTTGCTTGTGCTTACTACAAAATCTTATGGCGTGGAGGTTAGTGTTGTTCTCGAGCTGTAAGAATCGTTATCGAGAGATGCACTGCGGTAGGGATCGATGAATCATGCAACGCAAAAAGAAATCATAGAAAATCGAAATCGCAGGTTATTGCTGAAAATTGTAAGTAGTGCAAATAAGAATTGCGCACAAAATGTCGCTACATGATGGGATAAGGTTAAAATCGGTCCTGCATTAAAAGCAAGTCAGTCTATGGAGGATATAGTTACGTTTCGAGGCATGGCCTTTCTAACCATGCGAAGGGTAGCTTAGCCCTTCTGTACGGTACTAAGCAGCGCGCTCTTGCATACTGCTTCAACATTCGACGCCAATGTGGATGCAGTCCACAACGTTTGCGTGCCTCTTACGGGAACGCGTTAGAGTCTGCTCGTCTGACAGGTGTGCTGATAATCAACACCAATGGGATCACTACATAAAGTAGGAAGTTTGCGGCTGTATAGAGCCGTTCGCGGTACCCGAGCAACTAACTTGTTGTGTCCCAAGGCTTAACTGAGAGGCTGCGCAGTCAAAAAGTTACTTATCACATGATCGGACATAACGGTAAAGCCGAAACTAAAGGTCTCAGCTATTTATTGGCATCCTGTGCCACTACATGCAATCACAAAAATGTATGAACACAAACGCATGAATAGTGCCTAGTTGGTGGACACGCTAAGTGAGCGCATGCCAGTATGCTGGCAGACCCTGATGCCTGGTCAGCGGAACAAAAAGAATAGAGAAGCAAATTGAAGTGGCAGGTGAACACTTGGTGAATCGCTTTGGCAAGCCAGGTAAACGAGGCGTCGATGCGAGAAGAAGCTATACCTGACCATGTGAATAAGTAAACGATTAACTCGCAGGGCGTGGTTTTGATCCACGGACCTCTGGGTTGTATACCCAGTGCGCTACCACTGCGCCACCCCGCTTGCAATGTTTGCTGAACACTAGCCCATCAATACCATATCGCGCCACTCCGAGCCACCCATGTTGCATCATAATTCATCAACCTATTTCCACCTTCATAAACCTTACTCAAACGCATGCACATATCCTTCAAGCACCAGACCCAAGAATGTGGTCACTGCAAAAGCATACGCAATCAACTTACTATGATAGACTCCATGGTCACGAAGGTGGGCATGCATCTAGGCTACTATGATTGTGTCCTTCTTCCACCACTATGTCATGCGTCTTTAGCCTGTAGTGCGAGTCGCAGTTGCGAGACATCCGTAGTTGATCAACAAAGCAATTGACCCTGGCCCTGTCGTCTATTTGCCTTGAGCCTCCTCATTACTTTAGATTATCACCTTCCATTTTCTATCGTGCATTGTTTTCACGTACTTTCTTCGATCCTACTTTCAGTTGCTATTACGGTAGCAAAATAATATTGTTAGTGCTATTTAAAAATTTTGCAGTGATGTAGAGGAGTTCGTATCGGTGGCCACAGAAAGAGCGCCTATATGGTGTGATGTACCCCTCCCAGTCCTGTTGGCAGGAGCCGGAACTAATGCCGTAAAATGGATTCAGTTCATCGATACGAAGTGCTGATGTCCACCAGTTGTGACCAAAAGCCCGCACTCTAATGTGCGTGTTGATGTCCCATTTCCAGCTGGAACGATGGCCGCAGCTGGAGCATTTATATGGCTTATAACGCTCCTCGCGGCTAATTAATTCCATGCTGCACCGAGAGGACTTAATGGGGCTTCGTTTGGTCAGTGGAGGATTGACCTGTGAAGACGAGACCTGGCTAACCTTTGGGAGACCTTTTTAAATATCCGCTTTGCACAACAAGTTCAGCGGTTTATCTGTACTCCTGCACGGCTGGGAGTGCTGATACTGTTGTCCTTCAGGGCGCTGTGGTAAGAGGGCCGTCATAGGGCTTGTCACCTCTTGTGTCATAATTAGCAGCTCCTCCTGCTACCACGACTATACCAAGATCTGCAATAAAGTAGCCCCTTTAGCCCAATCTAGGGCCACTGGTCTATAAATCAGCGCAGATTGCATAAAATAAATGGACCACCTGTGTCCACCGTTGGTGAGTTTTTTCTCTCTTCCAGTAACCGATTTTACAATGACGAACACAGACGATTTGTACCGAAGCGTCAATGGCAGATCGGCACCACCGTCTGGTGAGTTGGTCGACTGCCTTACCCCCTCCCCTAGTAATAATCATATTCCGCGCCATTAGTATTAATCCCTCTTCTTCCCCTGGAAGGAAAAAGGGGAGTTAGTGGGAAAGGGTTGCCGGGGGGAGGGTAGCTCTACTAATGATCTTCTGCTGTGCATATCCATGAGAACGGAAAGCCATTTTTCGCATTGCATCAGGCATCCGTATTTGGGGGAAGAGGAACATAATAATGGATCGTTGTCCGGTTTCCCGATAAGTGGATCCTTTTCAACGATAGTCCAGAGGGCTTTTGGGTGGAACTTTCTTAGCCTAGAAAGGTCTGCACACGCAAAGGCGTGAACAGTTCGGGTGGTATTTCTGTGAAGCCAAACTGTTCTCGCCGTCCATGTTGATGGTTCGTGTCCGTGTATGAGTTAACTGGTATGTAGCAGCAGCGGCAGACATGCATGATAGGGTGTGAGGCGATGAGGATGGGGAAGTGGGAGGTAGTACAGTGGGTGGGCAATGCCAATCCTCATTGGAAAGAAGCTTAATGGCTGTGTGACGCACAGCTATGCCCGTGCCTCACCCTCACCCCTGATTTCCTGCCCACATCTCCTTTTCTACGTGTGCAGAACCACAGCAATGTATGGGTCATACTCCCTCGATGTCTTACTATGGATGGGGCACCTGCTCTGACCCCACCCTGCTAGCTTCTACACTCCCTCGTTCGCTCTCACGTGCGTATACGTGTGAGTGTGCTGTGTGCGTCATCTCGGTCTGTGTGTGCTTTCGAGCTGAAAGGTAAGCAGGCAGGCAGTCAGAGAAGACAGAACCGGCCACCAATGTAATGGCATAGGTGGCGATGATGGTGGTAAAATCATTCGAGGTAGCCTAGGGGAAGCAGAAGGGCACACGCATGCAACTCGCCTTAGGCTTGTATGATCCGCCATTGGCCAATCTCTTCTCTACCTTGTCGCGTGTGATCAGATGGCTCACCATTTGCTTGTTATCTTCGACAGTAATGCAGAACGCTTGCACTGGCATATGACGTAGTTGCAGAGATCTTGGAACTTTGTACCATGTGCATATGGTTGGTGTTTGCACCATAAGATTGTAAAAATTGTTTATGTATACAATCTACACACTCATGTTTCTTTAATCCATTCAAAGGCTGCGTCTTCGTGGCTCAGTTGATAAGTAAAAACGGGTCTCATCGAATAAATCACCGCCTATTCAATTCATCCAATCCCTCAGACGGATCGGTTGGTGATCTAAAGCTTTCATCTTTCCTAATTATCTACTAAGGTATCCCATGAAACAGAAATACCAGCAGCAGCACCGACAAGAAGGCATGGAGGCAGAGAAGCCAGAGACAACTAACACTATGGCTCACAATGTCCATTTACATCTCGGTCTAAAGATGTACCATGCTCTTCCGCATCTATGATGCAGATTTAAAGCAAGTTTTAGTTTTGCGTGTTCTCTGAAGATTCATCAATTTAGTTTATGTATCTATACTGGTACAACATCGACAAAAGGGAGTAGAGCCTAATTGTTTAAGAATGGCTCACGTATTTGACTACTTAGAAGGATATGTGTGCCTGAGGGATTTTATTAGTCTCTTGTGATGTGCAAGTGAACGTTACACTACGGTGCTTCTCACTGGATCCTCTCTAACTGGGCGGAATCTGTTTCTTAGAGGTATTGCCACTGCGGCCTGGCACCAGGATGCATTTGTAACTCACAGTGATAGGTTGAATAGCCTTGACTTCCCTTAACCTCTTAGGGATTAAAAGTGCAGGCTGTAGATATGATGATGGAGGTAGGGCCATGGTGAACTGGCGAGGATGTGTGTGGTGTCCATGTCATCTGCGTACTAGCAGAAATTTAAAATGTGGTTTTGGATCCTGCGACTGTTGATAGAGAGGGGTCTTTTGTTACACTTTAAACCAGGCGTGTTGTGTACGTAGCACTTCTGGGGACCTAAGTGAAAGTAACAATGCATCGAGCGGCAGCTTAAATTTCCTGTATGTATGTGCATTTGCATGTGTTTGGGCCTCAAATCAACAGTCATCCAGTTAATTTGCAATAATGAAGACAGGAGGTGAAACACATTCATACAAACTCAATTTAAAGCATTTTTTCAATGCATCTCCCTTTTTCGCTAATGTTAAGATACTATAAGCGTCCAAACAGTTTTCCTTGGCATGGTGATCTCACTGATCACTAAGCATCTTCGCAACTGCAGTCGTGGTGGAAGCGCTGCCAATGGCAACACCAAGGGTGAATGCACTAGAAGCAGCCGTTCCGCGGGTGCATGCCAATGCTCGTATTACAAGTGCGGTTCGATGTATCTGAGCAAGCTGCGACGTCACAAGCGTTTGCATATGGGTGCAAAGCCCTTTTCCTCTATCTTTTGTTCCAACAAGCTAGCGTGGAAGAGCGACCACGAACGCCGCATAGAATCTTACTATAAAGATAAAGTCGAGGCAGCTGAGGATATGGCTGGCATTATGCCCCATTTTATAAACAACACCGGAACCACAGCTCTTGATCGTGTCATGGAACAGGTAGTGCGGCCTTCCTCTGCAACCCCGGCAGTAAGTCTGCTAATTGCTTCTTCTATCTTTTATGGCACTTTGGAAGTAAGATTTTATTATCTGTTCTAAAATCCGCTGAATTCTGAGCCGAATCGAGACGCATCAATGCTCATAGGACCCCTCTCTACGTCTCACGATGATCTCACCCTTCCTACAACGACAGCTGCAGCTCCTCAGCTGTTAGTCAACACCCTGCTAATGCTCTTATCAACGGCGCAGGCGCCAGGCCCAAATGTTAGCCACCGTTGCACCCTCTTGCCTACTTTTGATGCCCCCGCCAAACCCTTCCAAATTGTTGCCTCCTAAAGTATTGAAATCACCACAGCCATCCCCACCACCACCCAGATTGGTCCCGTTTAATTTGATTAAGAGCAAATCAAAACGCTTAGGCATTCAATAGCCCGTCCCCTAATCCAAGCGTTTCCCTCGGTCTTGCTATCAAGGAACCTCCGGCTTCAGTTATCACAACTTGTCGGTGGCGTATGAAATGCGCCAAGAGTCCGCGGTGCCAGCCACAGAATTTCCATGCAAAGGAAAGAGAAAGAAACTCAGGAGTAAGACATTTTGCAGGCACTCTTATTAACTGGGAGAAAGGGGCTAAAGAGTAGTACTAAGCTGGTAGGCATTCGAGAACTGGTGCCGCAACCTCAACTCTGTCTTCACGGATTGAATCAATCTACCACCTCTCAGCGCTTTCGTGAACTGGTAAATTGTTTTACCCGTGCTTCTGTTAGTCAAGTCTTGTGCACATTACGAAATTGGCAAAGTTTGTAACAATTGTTACATCACCGAAAATACATAAAAATCAAAAGTTCGTTTGTTTTACCGAACGAACTTTGAAATGATTGGTCAGATTTGTACGCGGCTCGCGTAAGTGCTGCACGTTTTGGTGACCGTTGTTTCGGATTAATGGGCCCCTATTTGCTGTCAGAAGTTGGATGTCTCGTGAGTATTTGGTGCGTTTTTGTTAGTTTTAGCGGTTTTGTTGTTAATAGGTACTTTAAATGTCGATTTTCTTCTTTCGCACACATACTTGCTGGAGTAAACGCAAGGACCTCTTAATGTGACTGCTAAGACGTTTACTGAGGTGCAATTTGTGCTATATAGCACTATAAGTGATAAATTATGACTTGTTTGGCAGTTTGTGAGGTCGTGGGCTTTTTTACTGGCGTTGAAATTTTATTATTGAGGCGCAATTTCGTTGGGAGGAGTTGTAACCCTACCGAGTGCTTGGTGCTTTCTTGCGATTAAACACCCATTACATGCACACTTTTGTACTTGCATTTTTTCTTTCCTCATCAATTTATATGTTAGGCTTATCATTTCAAAAATAACTGCAGTTGCTGTCAAGATTTTCCGTTTTCCATTTCCATTGCCTAATCGCGTTGGTTTTTTTGCCACACAATCCTTCTTGCGATTAAGTAAGATTGTTTCGGCTGTTGCCAAGTGGTTAGTTATTTTATGAAGAATGAGTTTTGATTAATGCGGTCGAATTGGATGAAGAGGCTTGTGATTTTGGTACAGTGAACGCAAAAGCCTCATGATGTGACTGTTGGGACGTTTTGTTTTCCAACCGCAGTGCCTACTCACTTCCACCTTTTTGCTGTACGACACTTTGAGCGATAAAGTAAGATTGTTTTGGTAATTTGTAATTAGTTTGCTTTCTAATGACGGTAGATTTTATTGAGAGGAGTTTTAACGTCGTTCATTATTTTCTTGCTAGTATTCATCATATTTATAAATCTTGTTATCCGTGTTCTTTTTCCGCTTTCACGTCGGTCGACACATTGGTTGTTTTTTTTTTTACTTTGCAGATGCTACAAACTTACTCCGGTGATGGCGAAGTAGGATTTGGTGATTGTGTGGAGTGATTCGCGGTGGTGGCGGCGGCGGCGGCGGCGTCTCAGTCTCGGCTGTGCGATGCAGATGTTGGCGGGCATGGACGACACGGACTACTATTGCTACTATGTCTGCATCTCTTTGTCTTTGCGGGACATGGGTGGTTGGTTGGGTGGTGGTCGGCGGAGAGGGAGGGAGGGGAAAGGCTGGGGGAGGCCTGTCGTTCTTATGTGTGAAGGAGTGAAGGCGACGCTCTCTTACAATGGCGACGACGATGACGACGACGAATAGAAGCGCTATGGACCAGAGCTCACTGGTGGCAACTGCGGCATATTTTGTTTTCGAAGGTACGGGAATGTTTTTGGTGTGGAAGAGTGGTAGCTAATTTATTGCTGACTGCATAGGTGATGAGTGGTGGCGCTGTTGCCATTACTACTGCGACTTAGCCTTGAGGACGAGGATGGATTGAAAAGGAGTAAGTAGGAGGAGGGAGTGAGAAGGGACAGGGTGGGGCGGGGGAAGTTAGGGTAGGAGGTGGAGACGGCTTGGGATTTCTCTCTCCGTCCGGTTAGAGAGAGGCTTGACGACGGGTTGGGCGTGTGGTGCGATTGTGGTGTACTGCATGGATGGATGAGCGGTGGTGCTTGGTGTTTGCATGTGGATTGAGTGTGCCGCTGTTGGTGTGTGCTTCGCGCTCGAAGAGGGGGTGGGGAAGTATCTACGTCTTAAAAACTTTTCCAACATTCCAGGTACAGTGGGTTTGGTGTGTGTGGAAGGTGGAAGATGGCGGTACTCCACGGCACGTCGACGGTTGGTGCACGCAGGCACATGGACTGGAGCGGTGACTCAACTCTGCTCTGCCTTCTCCGTAGAGCTCTGCTTGTGCCTATGTTGGTCCGCGTGTCTGGACATCGCCGACAGGGACATTCAACAGCAATGTCATCAGCCCTTTTGGGGCTGCCCAACTGGGTAAGTGGCAAATCTTGATTTTGTGTATCAGATATGACCTGAGTTTACACTTTAACTAATCAGTAAAAAGGTTTGGATGCATTCAAAGGTGCGGATTTTATTCTTGCCAACTGTATTCACGGAGAGACGAATGCTGGTTCCTCACTAATGCAGAAGTGCAACGATTAGGTGTTGTTGGGAGCGATGGAATCAGTTTCTCTACTCACGTGCTGCATTTTTTTTACCACTGTATAGCACGGCAGGCGATAACTTGGGACTGTTTTGTTAGTTTGTGCCTTTCCTGCAATACATCACAACAAAACTGGCATGCCGCTGTACACATTCGGTGCGAGCAATATGCATTTTGGCATTTGGAATGTTGATTGCCCGTCTGCATATATGTGTCCAGTGTGTACTTGGACGGCATCAGCGGCAAGGCCGTACGGAATGTGGTGTCTTAGTCAGTTGGCAATTTCACTCGTCATCAATGCAGACTACCCTATTCTATGTTATTTTACTTGACATTGGGTCAAGGTCTATTCAGACGCCAGGGGACAGTTTACACACCAGAAGAGCTGCATGCGTTGGCATCACTACGCAGACCGTACTTTGTAGCAGGCTTAAATGTTTGCTTGTTAAGTTGTTTCTTTTTTCCTACCGGTAGTTGTGTTTGTGGTTGTTAGCTTTGCATCACGCTGGACCCTCGTGCATCAGTTTCTCCATTGTTTGGCTTTTCTTTTTCCTTTTCAGATGTTACAACCTTACTTACTGTGGTGATGGTGAAGTAACATTTGATGAGTGCTTGGAATGGCAGCCAATGCGAGATGTTGGAGTGTTTCGCGGCGTTGAAGGTACCCTCCCGTCTGTGCACTAAGCGACACGTAAATTTGCTCCCCTCCCCTCCTCTCCCTTCTGCCGTCAATGCTGCTGCTACTGCTCACTATTAGTAATTTGAATACTTCCGTTATTATTGTTGTTATTGCTGCTACTATTTGTTATACTTAACCATTGCTACTGTTGGAGCCAGTAAAGGCAAATGTGTTCGTACTGTTTTCACGCTTCATTGCTTAATAGGAAGGTGGGGAGTTGGTAAAAAGATCCGCATAACGCCTTCTGCCCTGAGTCTTCTTTGATTTAACTGTCCACGTGAGGTGTTTTCTACCTTTGGCGTTTGGGTCACAAGTAGCCAGCCAACCAACCAACCAACCAACCAACCAACCAACCAACGAAACTGAGGTTGTTGCTCACTTGGATCAGATGGCGGCTGGCGTAGTTCATCAATTAAATAGTAATACTAATTTCCAGTTGTGGACTTTGCTTACGGAATAACTTCTCGTCGGAAAGGCAGTGACGTATTGTGAGGGGTAGGAGTCACTTATTTATTTTTGTGGTGGATAGATGGCTTAGAGTAGGTCATCATTGGGTTGTGGTTCGACCTTTGCAACATGGAAAAGTATCATTTCCTGCTATGATTGCTCGTTGTTGAACAACTCACAGTAAGATTGTGAAGCATTTTTTCTCGTAAACGATATAGAGTTGCCCCCACCAACAATCTCTGCGTGGTGTTTTTGCGGGCTTGAATAGACTGAGTCGTCCACTCCAAACGCCTTTGTTGCACAGTGGGTGATGTCGGTAGGAGTTTCCTTATAGACATTGGTGAAAGGCATTGCTTTCTTTGTGCTAGGTGAATTGCTGTGGTACGCTTCAACTGCTGAGTCAATTTCTAACAATGTCATTAGTCACTAGAAAGAAGATGCAAGTTTCCTCTAACTCCGTGGAAGGGTTGGGAGGCCAATGGAACCTGGAGTATGGGACGGGGGAGCTGAATCACGCAAAACTGGAACGGTGCGTGAAACACCGCATAGGGTCCGTGCCGCATGTAACTCATTCCATTTCAGTAGGAGTGTTTTCTAGTGAGGAATTATGAAGCACGGAGGTGTCCAGTCCGCAGGGTGGGAATGTCTTTTTAAGGCCAAGAAGGTAACTCTTCTTCACACTGGAAAGTCCCCAACGGCATGCGAAGAGTGAAAAAGTGTGGGGGGAAGTGACCTAAAGGCGTTCACTCAAATGTCGCTCAGTAACTAATCGCAACAGGTTATAAATGCTGTTAATTCCTTCCGCACTTCTTCTATCTTCACAAGAGCCTACATTGGGTGCACATATAAGAAAAACATGGCTGTTCTTCGGGACCATGGGCAATGGTATTCACTTAGTTTAAAAGTTCTGTCACACTTGTTTACATTTCCAAATCTCATCTACGTGCTTCCTCTGAACGCGTTTAACAGTCATCATGGACGCATTAACAGCCCCAGATCGCTGGTGCATTTGCGGTTTTTTAAAGCAAATTTGACTTCATAGCGACCTAGCTGCTCAAGCATATGGTTATTGCACTAAAATCAAGCAGAATCGCTCGTTCGTAACTTCGAACTTTTAGCTAGTCGCTTAGAAGCGCGACTAAACTAGTCTTAGAATCTACCACCGTAGTCTTCAATTTGCTCGCAAGAGAAAGGGTCTTCGAGCTCTTCTCGCTTTCTGCTAGGCAAAGCAATTCTTGCCACGTGAGCTTCTTAATGGCGATCTTTATAAAATCGCAGATTACACATAGCGAATTTACACTTTGCTTGACTGTGCGCTTAAATGCTCGAACAATTCAGTCTATGGAGGATGTAGTTACGTCTCGCAGTATGGCCTTTCTAGCCATGCGAAGGGTACCTTAGCCCTTCTGTACGGTATCAAGCAGCGTGCTTTTGCATACTACTTCAACATTCGACACCAGTGTGGATGCAGTCCACAACGTTTATGTGCCTCTTACGGGAACGCGTTAGAATCTGCTCGTTTGATAGGTGCGCTGATAATCAACACCAATGGGATCACGCGTGAGTCATTGCAATGAGCAGTCAACAAGACCATCTCATGTTTGTCGGCAGGGTTTGTAGGAATGCAACGCTCAGTAGCCACAAAATGAGAGGACTTCCCTGGAAGATACAAGTCGCACTCCTTTATCAAAGAGGCATCATGCGGCTGCCGCAAAGGAGGAAGGCGGTCCCTCTCACTGCACGCCATTAGTAAGATGTCGCACTACCAGTGTCATCTCCCTGGTTGCAAGAAAATTGCAGTAGTAGTAGCAGCAGCGGCGGCACCATCTTACTTGTCCACTCAACCTGAGTGAGCGCTTCCATTCACCATCCATTTCTGAGGGATACAGATCACACACTTTTGGAGAAAATAGATCACACAACGACTACAAAGGACGGGCTTTGCGTTTACATTAGACCATGGACATTTGCTGCACAAAAAACGCTCAGGTTGCATGAAATTCCTGCGCAACTGCTCAACATCCAGCTTATATATCTTGGCTAGGTTTAGCCACCACGTCACCCATGAAACCAAAACTGCACATCTACTAGTGGTCAAAGTTGCTGCATTCAATAGCCCGTCCCCTAACCCAAGCGTTTCCCTCGGTCTTGCCATCGAAGAACCTGCGGCCTCAGCCATCACAACTTGTCGGTGACGTATGAAATGCGTTAAGAGTGCACAGTGCCGACCACAGAATTTCCATGCAAAAGGAAGAGGAAAGGAACTCACGAGTAAGAGATCTCGCAGACACTCTTATTAACTGGGGAGAAAGGGGCTAACGAGTGGTACTAAGCTGGTAGGAATTCGAGAACCGGTGCCACGACCTCAACTCTGTCTTCACGGATCGAATCAATCTACCACCTCTCAGTGCTTTGGC
>JADWOT020000559.1:0-15315 GCA_036345935.2 Taenia hydatigena | reverse complement strand
TTTCCAGCCTTGATGTAGCATCTTAGAATCCACTCGAATCTAATGGAGGAGTGGCGTGCGCGAGACCTCTTCTCAGGATTCTCTTCACTCCATTTAATCACGATAATGCGGACAGTCCCCGACTATTGGTTTCAATAATTTATAACTTGATAAGAAGTATTCCTTTGCATAAAAGTACATATCATAGACATAAGTGGCAGTAGAATTCGCTCAGAGCGAATGGGCCCAATGGGCGACTAGTTTGTTTGCTCCTCCTATTGCTGTTTCCTTCAAAGTACATTGCTATTTCCAATGATGCTACTCAATCGATACTGGTAACAATTTTATATCTCAGCATGCCGGACCCGAAAGTGCTTAAGGCTAATTCGGTGATTGCAAACATCCAACTTCAAGTGCTTTGGAACTCTGTTGAGTCTGTTCGACGTCCTGCTGCCCCTGTGCTTGTCATCATCCAAGTGGACCACGTACTCAGCTCTACAAAATGTGTTCTTGGATTACGCTAGCTTACGTTATGCACGAAATAGGCATCGTATATCAAGAATGACACAAAACAGCGACAGTGCCTGTGTGCAACAAGATACGACGCTGAACTAAGTTTCTTGTGAAAAAAGGCGTCCACACACATGGATATCCGCACCAGCAGGAGGCGTCAACCCATTCGGCAATTGCTCATTCGTGAGGGGTGTATACGCCCATCAGTCAATGACAACCCCTAAAATGTCGAGATTCATCCAACTTACATGGTGTTAGTTTCTGATAACGTTTATTGGTTGGGTAAGCTTCTCGATGACCAGGGTCCGATAGACATTCAGTATAACCTGCCGCAAAATTTTGCCAGGTACGAATACATTCGTGCTAATGCTTAGGCAAGTTAAGCCTATAATTCTTCCTTCATTTGGATTGCAGTGAAGGAAAGAGAAATCATCTTTATAACCGATCTGTCATGCATGTCGGGGGCAGTCTCTGAGTAACACGCAAAAAGCTCATTCAGCTCAACGAGACCAAAACGTCCCTCCACCCTCCCCATTAACTCCACCTCACAACTGCTCAATATCTTCGGGTGCGCCTGCTATTACAGCATCCTCCCCTCCATTGTGCTAAACTAAAAGGACATCACAACCGGGATATTTATAGAACCGAGGAGATGCGATAGTTGTGAAACTGTCCTTTCCGTACACGCACTGCGGTCTGGTCGTCGTCAGCAGGATTCCAATCTAGATCAAACATCACCAGACTATTTGCACTAATGAAATGTAGACCACAACCACCCGTTTTGCTGCTCTATATGAAGACGAACTCTGACGACTATGCGACGGGTGCATAGGTTGTGGACAATAACACATGTGGCACAGGAAAAAGATGTCACAAAAAGCTTGAAGCTAGATCGATAAAAATTGTCAAATTTCAGTGATTAAAAAAGATAAAAAGCTTGAACCTGCTGATGAATTAATTACAAGCTCTAAGACGTTAAGAATGAAGCTGCGCCGAAATTTCCTGATAAAATAAATAACCGAAACGAAATGCCTGCCTGTTCTTTGCATATAGACAGAAAGACAGAATTTCAAATGAGTGAAGGAGAGCCTCAAGCACCAAAAGAAAGGGTGCAAAGAGGCGGTTTAGCAGAATCGTTACAAAATCCACCTTTTGAGAAAATAGCCAACCTACTTGACTTTGCACGTTGTAGTTGAGTCCGAAACGCGAAAACTCCAACGCCCCACTAAGAGCCTCTTAATGGATTGATGTTTACTCTTCGCAATCACCCTCCTTGAAGGTGCCTTAAAACTATGGTAACACCTAATATAAATCGTGCAAAAGTCTAGGCATGGGCAAGTAACAAACGCATGAAAGTAAAGAGAACAGCACAATGGATTTGTTAACCACTCTAACGATGATAAGAGAGCCCACCACACTAAAATGATGAAGTCATCTCATGCGTCTCATTGAAAAGAAGCAATAACGCAGAGGTCAGTAGTAAAAACGTCATGCGTCAAGCACTAGATGATGTGTCGCGTGGCCCTTGTGATTAGCACATTTCGATTTAATCATCCCTGGTTGAGTCCGGCAACATTGTGGGTGGGTGGGTGTTGACTGAGCTATAGATCCCCCAACGAATAAAGACGCAACCCTTGAGACAAATGTAGATTGACAATGTTTATCCCCATTATGGGTCCCGTGTCCTCGTGGCTGTGCCCAGACTGATCGATAAGATCATACTGATGGGTCACGCGGCCATTTCGTCTGCGTCCAGTGTTTCTGAACAACCAAACAGCCAACACTGTTTTGCGCGATCCCTTGCTTGACGCCTAAATCTTGTGCTACAGACGCTATGCTTAGTCTAAAGGATTGCTATTACCTGCACTTCGTAGGAAAACGGCTTTGGAAGCATAAGAAAGAACGCCGGCACAGTTCTGCACTAATATGACGCCTAATGTAATCCAGCTAGCCTTCCAACATTGCTACACATCATCTTCAGCAAAACTTGCATTCTTAGAGGCACCTTAATTGACGCCTGCCTCCTTCTCTTAACTTTAGTCCGGTGCAAAGACTAGCAAGACCCACTCTCCCTTTTCAGTATAATCTTTTATTTCACCTTGCACATGGCGCATATGTCAAGTGCATTGACATATTGAGCTGCCTGACGAAAGATAGTTTAGAGTGGATGATGAAAACGCGGCCTCTTTTCTTATAAATTGGGGAAGAGGGTCGAATCAGCACTCATAGAAGCACAATGCTCAAAAATTAACTTAACTTACTTTTGCTGCAGCTCAAGGCGCTAATTTTTAAGGCCAGCCCTTCATCGAAATACGTTGGAACTGAAAGATTTTATATGTATATATGCAAGACAATGGGCAGGTGTGAAAGCATACCACGCCTTTCTTAAAATTTCAAAAGCTCTCTAATGTCATGCACGTTTATAATTTGCTGACGACTGTCTTAATCGGTGCCTATTTGCACTTACGGCTACACTCAATTCATGCACCCTTTGATAGTCTTGGGGCAAAGGACAGAATGGGACTTGCTCCTATCAGCGTAAAAGTACCGGTATTTTAGTTACAAATACTAATTCAATATCAAAGGCATAGTAAATAAATGTGCACTTTTACGCGGCAAATCCTTTAGCCACCAAGCGGAAATGGAGGAAGTTGTATGGAAGTAAGACGCATACGCACATTGACAGTGGTTGCAAAAAGTGCTTATAAACACGGTTTTCGATTTTAAAAGGGGTTATTCTTAGTGGAACTTTTTTGGTGTTTTTTTTTAGCAGTAAACCATGGAAATATGTACACGGAATAAATCTTCTCTTTTATGTCTACTGTGTTAAACTTGACCCATGGAGTGAACTTTAATGGCAATGTTGCCCCAAGATTAAGTTTACGAGACATTTTAACATCCCTTTTTAATTGAGGTCCCAATGCGGAATGCAAATTGCAAGGAATCTGGTTGGATTGATTAGCCCACATGCACTTCGCACAGCTTGGGAGGGCGGATGGAGGGCTGTTTTGTAGGCCTTTAAGAGGACCACGGGTGCCTTCATTATGCAAGCGCAATATAGCCGATGCAAAAGCTTTATTTATTTCCTTGGAAATTCTGCTGGCAAAGTATGCATCTAATTGACAATTTCGAATCTTCAACAGCTTTGTTTATCGAATCCAAGTAACTAAATTGAGACCCTCTATTCTACCACGCCTACTCAGCGAGTCATGAAATATCTTTCCAAGTTGGAAGGTAAGTATTGCATGCGGGGAATTGCAGTCTAAAGCACGAAATTTGGCACAACGATTTCCCATAATAGATTATCAATATGGGCATGATATGGTATGAGGTCGTTATCACCTGTCATAAGATGAATACTAGATCCTGTGAAAATTTAAAACATTTTGGTTCCTGTCTTAAATTTTAAAGTAATTGGCCAGGGGCTAAGTTGATTTTATTAATAAGCGCAGCGTTTCGGGTAGCTGTTGATGCATCCAAAGCCGTTCCCACGTTTAACACGAAAAACCTGCTAAAGATTCAGCAGCAAATATCGAGTATTTGTGCTGACCTGTAATTAAAACGTACACGCTGCTTCCTAATCAAGCATAAATACAGTAAAAAACACATGCTTTAAGAGGATGCACAAGTACTCGCCCAAGCGCATGCGAGACAAACTCGCTTTTTTACCACCAGATGACAACAGCAGCATTCGAGTGGGCCATACTCTCTGTTGATTGACTTTGCTAAGCAATTGCCTGTTAGAGTGTCACTTTGCCACGAATAGGTATTCAGTCCTTTAAATAGAAATTTTATGTCAATCACGTGCCAATGACGGTAAACAAAAGTGACTCGTGTCTGCCCGATGAAATGATTATCAGCCGGAAGTACGGAATGCTGACAGTGCCAGGCACACTAACTTGCCAAGTACCGAGGTAATGTTGCGCTGATCTGTGCCAAAAAATTTGAATCTTATGCACAAGTACTCGCATGGTGACGACAGGTCTTCGTGAAGTTGGCTGGAAAATTATCCTTAAGGTGGTAAAATTGGGCTTAGTAAAGGGAATGGCCTTAATTTTGACGAATCGTAATTTTAATAATAATGGGAGCCAGCCTACTCACCTATGTTAGGGTGGCAGTTTCAACATAGAATTTTGCAAATAGACAAAAGAAAAAACCCACATTAGTCCAAACTGCACTTAATTCAGTGCTCGACTTAAAAGCAAACCTTCCCGGTTTAGTTTAAGGCTGCAGCAATGGCGCACCCCATGCCAATCCCTCCAGATACAATCTTACGTCCACACGCTGCTGCTCTTGCCGTTACCGAGACTGTCCTTGCACCATGTCGCAACACATCTCACCAGACCACGTCCTGCGGCATTTAGTAGTGGCTAATATACAGCTGGTGGGTGGCATTCCAAACACCGCCACTGAGCCACCCGTGCTCTCATCGCTTCAAAACATAGGTCGTCTGGCCACCCAAGTGGGTAAGTACAGCCATATGGAACACCAGCAGATCAGGAGCGGCGATCATTGGAATAGCGTTGTTAGGAAACTAGTGAAGTTATGAACAAGTGGCGAGTAAGGTTAGTGGAATGAGTGAAGCATAGATCGCCGAGGGCACCGTCGATATGCGTGGTGTTAAGGTGAGCAGGTGTGCAAGTGGTGAGGGAGTCAGGTGGTGGTGAAATCGGAGTAGATAAGGCGGACAGACAGTGTCGAGGCGCCAGACAGTAGCCGGATGATGAAGAGGAAGGATTGATGTTTCAATAAATATGTTTACGTGAGCTTGATTCTCACGTGCGTCGTGGTAGCGATTATTGCTCTCCACGCAGATGACATGAACAGCCTTCTTTGCTTCACTCTAATCGTCTTTGCAGTGGCTCATTTACCACCATGTCCGCATTCGTAGAGGCGTATGCAGAGGAAAAGATGGGTGGGCGAGAGTGCAAGAGTGAACTCGCCGCAACTCGGGCTCGAATCAAGGGCATTTTGGTCTTCCACCCAAGCTACCACGACATGCCTAATGTTTGGTGTTACAACCATCACCAACCAAAAGACCCACTCGATGTTTAAATACGTGTTGCACATGTACCACCATACCTGCCCGTAATCGTGTAAGCAACAGCCATGGACAATAGCCGTAGCATCGGTGATGGTAATGCCGTTGTTGTTCTGTGGTGAGCTCAAGCAGTGCAATGATGTAGGGTACGTCTGCATGGTTCTGTCGACGGGGGATGGCGGGGTTGAAAATAAGTCTCCCTGGTCGGGTGGGCAGAGCGATGGACTGGGAATTCATTGGGGGTTTCCTGCGCAGGTCTGGATCTCGCTTTTGGCGCTAGCAGGCGATCGCGAGTAAATCCTTTCTGACTTCTGCGGCTTTGACGGCTTCTTTGCAAAACATGCTGCTATTGCTTCACTGCACTGACTCCTCACAACCGTATAACGCTGTGGCTGCGTCGGGTAAACGGCGGTGCATATCTATCGCGCACTGGTGTGCAAGAGGGTTTGGGAGACGATAGCAGAACTGGAGAGTTTTAAGCGGCAAAGACGTCGCGAGCAGGATTTGAACCTGCGCGGGGAGTCCCCAATGGATTTCGAGTCCATCGCCTTAACCACTCGGCCATCGCGACATGGCGGTGTCGGTTTTTTAATTTGGTACTTTGGAAGATAAGGAGTGTGTAAAGTGAGACTGAGCACGCTACCTTCAGACTGCGGGTCTGACGCGCTTACCAACTAAGCGGGACAATTTCAAATGACGCCACCCTGATCCTTTTTCCCGTCAGCATGCCATGACGAATTTCTGCTCTCCACCGTTTCAAGTTTAATTCTGCGGGCTAGTGGATGGGTTCTTTGACGCATTCGATTGGGTAGTATTGGACTAAGGAAAACGTCATGCTAAGATTTCCACCTTCAAATAAGAAAGCTGAAGGATTCCGTATGAGGTCTTTACCCAGCAACCAAGTCATTAAAGGAGCCCAGAAGTAATTCACCTAATCCAGTTGTGGACGTAATGCCACAAAACGGTTTAAAGAAACATGCTCGGTAAACCTTGCAATAAACGCCACCTTCCACGTCCTCAATTATCACTCGAGACGCAATCCACGGATGGCCGCGAAGAACTTGCATTTACATTTTATTCAGCTCACAATACTTTGATATTTCATTAGATCCTCATTAAAACACTTCATTGTTTAGTAAAAATTGCGTCGCTTATTTCCAAAACATTTGCCCAATTTTAAGAAAGATGATTGTAAATTTACAGTTTTGCTTGTATCGTGCGTCCTAATGTGGAAAGCAAATGCAGGAAAACAATATTTGAAACCAATGTTTTCTTTGGATCGGCGACAAAATGATACACAGGCAATGGAAGGATGGGGATTTGTTTTGCCACTTGATCATTCAAATCAATGTACGCAGGTTCAGACCACAGGCTGTGCTACCTAAACAGGATCGGTAAGGTGATTTCTCGCCCAGTAATCAGCTCACCGTTTGTGAGTATGAAAGCGTGCAAAGGCCATAATGCCGATATCTTCATAGTGGATGCCTTTCGTTTTTCGGAGTGCAAGCGAGTTGGTTTGCGGAAGATTGTTTGTTCAAAGTGGCGAACGCTTCGTAGGATTTATTTATAAAGGAAGAACTTAAAATTACGCACCCAATTTTGTTCAAGCAAAGACAATTTTGCAGCTACTACTTTCTGTGACGATGCAGAAAGTTCTCTGAGTGTCTCTGCGCTAGTTATAACTGTCAAAACACTTTCACAGCTTGGCAATTTATTTGCTTATGCCAACAATGTAACGAGTAATGATTTGATAAGTCATTTCGTTGTCCAACAATCTATGCAGATGTTTCTTATATTTATTAGCGCTATATTTTCGGCTAAGAATTCAGGGGCAACTCGAGATGTAAAAAGTGCGATAATCAAGCCCGTGCAATCCAAAATGTCAGACAGTTTCCCAATGAGTAATGTCGCAACTTTCCTGTTATGTGGATTATGCCTTTTTGCATGCCTAATGCCGATTTTCTGCCTGAGGTCTGTTGTAGCATTCCGAGTCGCCTTTGAAGGCAAAAGAAGACAGAATACTAGGGTAGAATACATGTAGTACTTTGTTTGTTGGAACTACCGGTTTCGGTCAAGGTCACAGAGGTGGCCGGACTGCCCTAGCTGCGTGGGCTGGCCTCCAAGCCATGCCGGCAACCTATTTCCCTCTGCCCGTTGAATACATATATATATTTTACTAGCATTCTGCCTTCTTTTGCCTTCGAAGGAGCCTCGGGAAGCTACATACGTATATTTAGTAAGCAATGGAAATGAGCCGCTGGCATGGTCCAAAGGCAAGTCTACGCAGCCAAAGCAGCATGGCTATCCCTGTTACTCTGACCAAAACTGGTAGTCCAAGCAAACAAAGTATTACAGCAATTTCATCGTTTGTGTACAAGGGTGTTGCGCGACATCATAGCGGCAAATAATGGCTAATGCTTCTCTGTTCAAATTTAAATCTGTGATTAAGCCGTATTTTAAAACAAAAAATACCACATTGAAGCATTTTATTCTTTTAAATCAAAAATGCATGATGACGCTAAATAATTGCTTGCATAAATTTTGAATATTGATTATAAATTTACAAGCAACTGCTTGTCTAAAAGCAAATCAGGTACAGTTGCGCTTAAATTTGTGCAGCTTTGTTATTTTTGCATAATTTTGGCAAAGTGATTACAATCCTATATGGATAGATGATTTTTCAATTTGAAGGTTACTTTGGATGCTTGTTTTGTCTGTGGATATGCATTGCTCCTTACTGATCGTACTAAAGCTAGAATCTTGGGTAAACGATTTTAACCTATTGGGACTTATAGGGAAACCAGCGAAAACATTGGCCCTTTTGGTACCCGTAATGGTGCTGAATTGGAGATAAATGTGATTGTGTCTGTTTCTGGTAGTGCAGAAGACAAGCCTCGGTGGTAATTGAAGGAAACGGGATTTGAAATTGAATGCTCGCCTCGTCGTGCATTTCACTCGGGTAAGATAAAATATCATTTTTCGAGCGGTTTTGATGTATGCTCGGTCCTTGCTGTCTTAAACGTGCATACTTAAGGAGTAGTCACAATTATCCTTATTTCCTGTCTTCCCACATTTACACTTTGTCAGTTTGGTCATCCAAGTTACTCTGCCATCCATTTAGGCAGAGCCCATCGTGTCTATGGGATTTAGCACTGATGTAGTTACGGTAATTTCCGAAAAAGCGCCTGCACACGCTCTTTCTCATCGATGGACTGAATTGCCTCCTCTGCGACGTCAGCAAGTGCGATTTGGAGAAACATACGTCGAGGTAGTAAAGGTTCTACTGGGAACGGGATATCAATGAGCAGTTTACACCATCCTTAGACTGGGCGTCGATCTGCTGATCTGATTGATAAGTTTGTTTTAGGAGTTGGCTACGATTGGGATTGTTTCTCGACATTTCATTCTGTTTTTAGGCACGGAGACATTTTTCGGTTTCGAATCCCTTGGCTGAGGTGATGGGAGAGCTAGAACATTAAACTTTGCCACCGAAAACGGAAACGAGAGGGCATGTGGCGCAGTACACCAGCCCAATGCGTTCTTTGGCAAAATTGTTAGAAGTCGGCTAACTTTGGCGCGATGCGGTAATTTCCACGTTTATGATATTGTGGACAGAAAACACCAGTCGCTTGTGTGAGTTGAGGGTTTGGATATCCGGAGGCAGAAACTCGCTTAATCATAATACATTTGTTTGCATCACATTATATGCTGTATTTTATATTGATCTAGTTTGATTAGGCCTGCCTTCTCGTCATTAAGTGCAGCCTTTTGTACCGGTGGCAGGTACTGCTAAATTGGGCAGAAGTCACACTTTGGTGAATTACGGCTAACTGAACCTTCGCTAGAGCTAATTTTCATCTACCTATTTATTGTGTGGCTCACTTATTTGCACGCATCTTGGGTGGGCGTTTGTGGCACTACTGTTACCCATTAATGATTAGCGAGTCTACTGTTTGTGTCCATTGGTCTTTAATCATGCATCTGGCTGAACTTTCTGACTTTCGCACTTGACCGTGCCTCTTGTTTGGCTTCTCTTTGAAGTGCATATACACACAGGATTTATAATTAATACGATTGGGAGTTGGCAGAGTGCTTACTCCAATGCTCTGGTGCTGCTGTTAATCGCTGAAGCCCACTAGATGTTGATAAGTGTGATGCATTAGTCGACATCATAACTCGTGCAACTATCCGCGATGGAATGAAATTCCTACCTCCAAATAAACGTTTTTCCTTCTAAATCATACCAGCGGTTGATGCACTATGCATTTGCACATCAATTGAGCATGCTCCAGCAAATAAACTCGTGAATTGAAAGCTTGCCACTGTGTTACCTTATTCTTCCAAAATCATGTGCCATTTTGGGCTCCATCCAATTTTACCAACTTGTAAGACAATTTTGTTGATTCATTTGGCAGTTGCTATTGTGTTCGCAAACGCTACAACAGTTAGGATACAAAGGGCTATGATGAGTTAGTGGTCGAATATGAACGAGCAGATGGAGTGGTGGCAATTGCCACCCTCTTAGATGGCATCCAATTCTCCTATGTCGTCATCGTTCACCGCGCTGGCACCGTTGCCTGCGAGCCAACTAGTGACTACGCATAAGAGTGTTGGGTAATCTCCGAAGGCGCAGCTAGTGCGATGCGATCCTTCTCACCCGATCTTATTGGGCCTTGCTCACAATAGGGTATTTCAAGCTACCTATCTCCTGCAATTGCATCGGATACTCTCTGGCTAATTTCGCATAGTTTTGGATTGCTGCATATTAGGTGAACACAAAAATGGAAGGATAGTCCTTGATGGCACAGCTAATGTATGTCTCTTGCCTTTTATGACTTGACTTGTCTTTCTTTAGAATTAGTATTCCCCTCCTTTCTGTTTTGCACAATCGCATTCGGATGCTGCTAGACTAGATAATAGTATTTCGGGCTATTCTGCATGCGAAGACCCCAAAATATCAATGTGTGCCTTGAAGGCATGGCGCTTCCCATACCTGGCTGAATTTTGCTTTGATCACAGCCGGTGCTTTACATCTTTACAGTTTCATGGTTTCATATTAATGATTTTAATTTGTTTCATATATGGAAACCGCATGAAAATGACAGGATGCACTTTGATGACTGCCTGTAGCGCTGCGCTCTTATTTACCCATCTTGACTTTGCTTCGATCACAATCGGCTATCTAGACCTCCTTGTCTCACGTAGTTGCGTTTAGATGCTGTAAATATTGGTATTAATGATTCAAATTCTCATATTGCGACTGTCCATCCTTGTCCGAATAGGTAGTTAAAAGTGATGACTATATGCGTGATTGTTCCCGCTAGTTGACGTTATGTGTGCATATTTTGCCTCAATTTGGCTCCTGTCGGCCTAGTGTTCCCACTTTAATGATGCAAGTTTAGCATTTTGGCACTTTTCCCTTCCCCAATTAGGGCTCCCACTTCAATCCAAAAAAGATTAAAAGTGCAGCCGCAGTAGGAGGAATAGGGTTAGATGAGCTGGCGATGGGTAGGCTCGAAATAACAAGCCATTCAATAAGGGGCTGAATCGGAAGCTTACTTCCTCCGATATGAAACTGTTGATCTGGCAGTACAGGAGGACAAGTTAAAAGGAATTATTGCGATGTACCATCTCACTCATATACACCCGAGCGCATACGTGCACACACATGATCCTACCTGTATCATTGCGATCCCATTTAATATGTGGCTCTCTAAAAGGACAGAAATAGGGAATGGACCCTGACACAAACACACACACATGCACACAAACTTCTGACAGCAAACAGAGTTCAGATGGATTCGAGGGGATAGGGCGCGTTTCTACCCCTCTATTGCAGAACGCCAGATTGTGGCAACTTATACAGAGGGAGAAATGCGTAGGTAGTGAGATGGGCAGGTAGACGTTAGGCCAGCCCACAAATTACGAAGTGGTAAGTAGGAGCAACGCGCTCATCTTTGCTATTGAGGGAGTGGGTGTAGGAGTAGGAGACGGAACCAAGGCGAGTTGATGTAGAGCAAGCTGAAGCGACAGTAAAAAGATGAAGATGAATAGCGTATGGCGATTCAGGCTAAGCTTTGATGAAACAAGTGTTGGTCCTCAGCTCAGTCTATGCTACTCCGTTCTAGGTTATGTTTCTTGGCATTGCTATAATACTCATAAACAAAGGTGAGACTAGTAAAGAGATGAAGGGAACGTACTAAGAGAGCGCTGGCAGAAGATGGGGTGGGAGGAGGTGAAGGTTAGAGGAAGATAAGAGAGCAAGAGAAACTAGACGTTCTTAAGGCAGCACAGTGAAAAGATAAGGGTGAGAAAATAAAATGCAGGCAAATATCCACTTTTCTTCTCGGGATAAATTGAATGCGTGGAGGGCACATGGTAGGACATAACGCAAGGCGCATTGCTTGAGAGCATATCGGGCGTTGGTGGAGAACGATGGAGACACTCACCAAAGATGAGGTGGAGCGGAGCATGGGAGAGGAGGTGCAGACAAGTGAGCTCCCACCCGTCCATTTCGAGGAAGTCATCAGGTTCATTTCTTGCATGCGGTATGGGATCCCTGACATCTGAAAAGAAAAGAGAAAAGGCCTCATTTTACACTGAATGGATTTTCGCTGGGCCGATTATGCGGACCAAATAAGAGTGTTGGGGTTGACTTTAATGGTGGCATTTGAAAGCGCCGCCGAAGATGAGACTGCTTACCCGCATCTACCCTAATTTACCCAACTCTATCGTAATCTAGCCTAAAGGGTTGGTTCGGTCTGCTGTATTCCGGAAGATCCTGGTCTGATTTAGTCAGGCGCTACAGTGCTTCCACAGTGCGAATATGAATATGGGCAAGTTATTGCGCTCCAGTAGGTCTGCTGCCGCTGTTTGTTCAGTGGTTGCAAACGAATGCAAGAGCCATTAAAAGCAAGAGCAGTAAGGTGAACACAGTACTTAATATGAATTTAATTATAAGAGTCGGCGACATACCCCTAAATATTTCCATGGTGTTCATTCGCAAACCTACGGCTGTTCAGCTGAAAGAGGCAAAGGAATGCCAAACCACGAAGATGGGAGGAGAGAGGGCAAGGAATGGGAAAAGAGGATCGGAAGTGGACGACGCAGGGTGATCCTACACAGTGTAATGGTGTAGAAGTCCTTACTGTTCTCCCTTCCCTATATTTTTATGAATCGGTACACTTATCTGCTCATCTAGCCAATCGATTGAGTTAAATGTGAAGAAATCAACTCGGTGGAAAACAAATGGGTTTATTTTCAATGGCATACTCAAAGGGGCTAATCATTGCCTTTCCTTCCTTTGTGATTCGCAATGGGTGATGATATCGAAACGATGCACGCAAATGGGTCCTTAAAATTCCTACGATATCTATCTGTTATGGTCCTTTGACGCCTCGAGAGTGGTAGGGTTGGAGGATGAGACTGACAAGCAGATAAAGATATAGGTGGCAAATTGGGGGGTAAAAGAAGATTAAAAGCAGGAGGAAATGAATCGCGATGGAGCTACTTGCAAAGACCTGAATGGCAGGAACGATACTGTGAAGCGAGTTGAATCAAAGGCGATGAAGCAACGCTCAGCAGAGCGTGTCAGAGGGTTGACTGTGCGATTGACCCCTTGGAACTGGCACGGGTAAATTGATTAGTCGTGCGTGTCACATGGTGGAATCCACAGTTGAATGGTGTGGGTTTCGGACATTACTCCTTATTGGTTTCTCTAGAATGTGCGACTCTATCAGATTCGCCTATTCTTGATATCTTTTACTAATTCTGTCTTTTGGGCTGGTAGCCATTTTGGCAACTAGGTACTTCTCCGTTGCAATACAAGGTGCCAGTCTCAATCCGAATGAAGGAAAAGAGTGGGAGGCGGAGAAATTAGGCCAAGGAAAGCGAATGGATGGGTGATGTGAAGGCCAAGTTGTAACAAATTGAAAAAGCCAAATCAACGCATCAATTCACCATTCATGCTGCTCCTTTGCCGGTGACCAAGCTGGACCCACAAAAAGAAGAGCGACGAATAAATGAGTTTTGTTCTCTTTAATGAATCCTATCACACACCCAGTAAAAATTTTGAATAATATCTCTAGTCAACATGCATTATCGCGTGCTTCGGCAGCAATGGTGTCTGTCAGGTTAAAAATTTGCTTTACTTACCCACATGATTGAATAAACTTGCAATGCTCTTGCCGACAAGCCCAGTCCAAGCGCTATTTTGCATTTTGGAAATGTGTATGCCTATGCGTAGGTTTAAATACATGGATGGATCAGTGATTTTTATGCCAAAGGAATCGACTATGCACATGCATGCATCACTAATATGGAAACATCCCTAAAGGGATATCCCCACACATGATTACATCAACAACGATGACAATTGCATGAAAGCAAACGTTAGCATACAATTATTTGACTTCACTAACGCATGCATAATTTCGTATAAGCATGCGCACTCCATTCTAAAAACGCAATGCACATTCGCACATGCATTTATTTCAATAATAAAGATTGCGTATACATGTATTCGCATGCATACATGCATTTATCACTGTAAATACTATCCTGACAACACTGTGCTTTCAAACAGTAAAAAATTCATGTCTTCTGTTTTCTTCATTTTAGTCCATTTTTATATATATTTGGCCCTAAGTGCGATCCTGATTTATTGGTTCCAATTTCGGTAAGGAACATATTACCACTGAGTAATATTTAGGCCTTTTTCCAGAGCCTCGCTTCACCCGGTGCAGGCATTTAAATGATTTTTGGGTTACACTTCTCCCTCTATTGCGTGTTATCCCATGTCCTTAAGTTTACATTGAGTGGTTGTTATGGGCACCCACAATTAAACCAAAAGCCTTAGAATGTACTTTTCCTTATCCATTTACCTTTCGAGTTGCGCTACTCACTCCCACTTCGTTGACGCCCAGAATCCATTAGTTGGGCGAGAATACCCTTTAAAGTTCTCGGGCACATGCAATCTTTCCTAGAGCAACAAGTTCATTTAGATCGACGCGTGGAGCATGAAAGACACTGAGCCTGAGGAATGTGTACATGTACGACCAAAACCAGGCGTTACGATGAATGTGAGTCGGCGGTTACCTTCACCGGCTAACCAGGCGTGTCAGAATCTTCAAAAGGTGTCCCGTAGAAGATTGGTCAAAGCACTAAGCAACAGAGATGTGGCCAGAGTTACATGCACCATTCTTCTCGTGGCTATTGCTGTTGACATCATCTGCACCCTTTGCGCGAGAAAGCGCAAACGTGTAAGTTTTAGAGGTGTTGCTATTCCATTTATAAATATTTTTACCAACGTGACTAAACTATTCTATTCAAATTAACTACTCGTTGGTTACCTTAATAAAGCTGTCGCTTTAAATACAGTTTTGTTTGCTTTTGTGGTTGAAAATCATTCTAGGATGATTCTGATGTCTGATTGGTTTTGTTATGGCCTCCCACCCTGGACATTGTCTGCCACTATTTTTGCCATCTAATCTTTAGTACGTTAGTATTTGGCTATCAAAAAGCATGGAAACTACTTTTTGTCATAGCACTTAGGGTTGCTAGACCTAGTCGTTACATGCCCTTTAAATACTTACCCAAGCAAAATATTAATTTCTGCTGCGCAGCATTCGCGTTTGATTTAAAAACAAATGGTGAGATTTTTTGTGGCTAGCCTTTTTATTTACATTGCAAGCCGACTAAAGTGTAGTAAGCGTGATATTTGGTATTTGTGTCTAATTAGTTTTCATAGAAGGAAGCAAGTGAATAAACTGCTTCTACCTTCG
>JADWOT020000558.1:0-44000 GCA_036345935.2 Taenia hydatigena | reverse complement strand
TTAAACGGAATGTAAGAAGACTCTATTATACCAGCGAAAGTTGTGCGTTTCTGATAAGTTTTATGAAATCCTAATAAACGCTTAAGCGAGCCACAATTACTTTGCCAAAAAGAGCTAGAGAATTAAAGGTGGAAGTGAAATCAGTTGGTTGACGTTTAAAGTGCTGAACGCATTCAGAGTGCTGAAATGAAGGGGCAAATAACCACATGGAGAAAGAGAGCAGAAGCGCATCGAGAAAATAATTTGACAGATCCAGCTTTTCGTATCACTTTGAGCCAATTCGATATGTGGTAGCATTATCTGGATCAGGTTGGAACTAACTAGTCGCAAGGCTCTGGATGCAAGCCAACCAGGGGATTAAAGGTGGATTCTGTAACTCCCCTGAAAATGCAAAATTCAATTCACGTTTTTAGGACCGTAAATGGTAAAAAAATAAGCGATGCAAGATAAGGCTGGATGGGCACCTACCACTGCATTTCGTCTGAAAGGCCTTTATTGTGTGCCTATTAAAAAGATGCCAATTTTATTCTTCGTCCCAACTTCCTTGATGCAGTCATGGTATAACCTATACAAACCCGCATTGTGGGTGCAAAATTACTATTTACTGGAAATCTTAATGCAACTTACCATTGAATTATTCTAGTAGTGGTCGTTTCGTAACCAGTTCTGGGAAAAAAATAATTCTTTCCAGGCGTGAATAATGATTTCCAGCGTTCTCTCAAGTTGAACCAAGCCTTCTCTAAATGCAGAATCTTTACATCTGACCCAATTTAGCAGCCTCGAGTTAGTTCCTGATTTTAACAAAACTATGCGCAGTCTTTGATAAAGAAACATTGTTGCATCTAACCTACACTAACAATTCCAGTGTTAGCCATCCTCTTAAGCCTTCCCAAGTTTTGCATACAGTTGTGCATTTAAGGCACAAAAAACCTCAAACTTAGGAATTATGACATTCTTTTAGAAAAACGCACCTCAGGTTAAAAGTTTAGAGTGACTGCAGCAAGCGTTACTAAGAGGGCGGGGCTTGTAGCTGTATGGTTTGGTCCTGGTCAATAGTCGTATCGTTTCAGCCTGCATCTGTGTGTGAAGCCCATCTTCTATGTGTATGGGTGTACGTGCCTATCGGCAGTAGAGTAGAGAAAGCCAAAGCCTGAATTCGGGTCTAAGTCTCCGTCTAATTCGCCCATGGGCTTAAGCACGTCTACTTGCTGATAAAGGGCTAATCATATCTATGGAAATCCGTTTAGCGTTTACAATTTATCCTTTACCAGGCCGGCATGGGCTCTCCTACTGTGCACCAATTATTACAGATTATCACTAGACTCGGATGTCGATTTGACGGACTCCATGCAAAAAAGAACAATTAAGGACAAAAATATTCTAACGGGGCGGCTTAATGTTAAGCTGCTAGCCATCAAGTTTTCTACAAACTCACAACTTATCAAATGTGGGAGCATCACATATCTGATGCTGGGCACGAGGACACGAATGATGTCACTGTGGAGGTGATATTATGTACATTAGTAAGCATCAAGTGCAAACAGCGTACCACTGACATACGATGAGTGGATCGCGAACCAGTCAAGAATCTGTTACTCAAACTGCGCCGTGTGTTCATGGCATTCCTATGACGGCTAGTAGCCACCTGATATAAGCTAACCATGTCTCACTTTCGCAAAGCGCATAAGTCTCCAATTCTAATTCCAAATATCTACTTGCCAGTATGCGAAAATTTTTCGTTGATGTCTCCGTAACAATTTCGCAGACAAAATTATTTTCCATCATATCCTAAACTTTGCAGTTTTGCTGCCATTCTGGAAAGCCAAACGTTGTTGACATTTGCGCAAGGACTTCGGTAAATCTAATGTTAGCAAAAAGCAAGTGCTAGTAAGGCTACAGCAGATCAGATTCGACTGTGACAATCTACTTATTATCGATGGGCAGGATCCTCCACGAAACAAAATTTTGCGACGATTCGACACCACCAGATAGCTAACACTCGTCTGACGTTTGCCTTTCTCATCCTCCTCCGCCTCCTTTTTCGATGTAAAGAACCGATTGTGGGATCGTAAAGTTAAGCCCACTTCTGCTAGCTCCTTTTCTAGCAAATGGTGCATAGGAGTGGAATAGGACCGGACCACGTCTTCCAATCTGTAAATTTTGATAATGAAAATCATAAGGAAGGAGTTGAGACTTACAGTGTACAAGTTAGTTATAATGCCTCTGTCAAAGGAGGAAGAGTTCGCACTTAAAAGATCCTTCAACCTTCTAGTCTTTCTAATGCACTACTAATATCATGAAGAAGGACATGCGTAAAGCCATTTATTTCATTCGCGTGCTCATGTATTTTAATATTTCCTGACCAAAAGAGAAACTTTCCCACTAAAACGGCGTCGCCTTGATGCTCAATGTAAGGGTACCTATTTTCGAATGAAGGTCAGAGAAGCTTATCAAAGCAATTAAAATAAAAGGCTGGTAATAGGTTACATATAGCTTCCACTAGCCTTCAACAGAAGTCCAAACCACTGAAATCAGACAAAACTGGATGGAAAAGGCCAGTGCTTTGATTGCAATGCCAAAAAAACCCTTCCCAAATGCTAGGCTAGACCTTTGGAACTTGGCTGTGACTAAGCATGTCCCTCCTTTGTTGCATTGCATTTATGCCATACTTTGAATCTCAACGTTTCCATGATTTGATGAATAAAAGTTAAAAGTTCAGTTTTGTCCATTTTGCCATTCGCCTAGAAGTGCACAGCATGTAACCAAAGCAGAAATCACCCATTCTCCTAGGCAACCAGATGCTTGGTTTACCAATCACCTCGTACGGTAAACATCTTTCGTGGCAGTACTCAAATTTCACGGGTATGCAATTACGTATACGCCTCTAATCGATGCTGTGCTGAGAACCAAGAATAGCGAAGAAAGCCATAATTTTACTAGACCATCAACAACATAAATAGCTTGGTTCTCAAAACAGGAAAGAAAGCAAGTGGGGTAGGATGAGCAGAAGACGTGTTATTCGCCGTCAGCGACACCAGGGCAGACATAATCAGTCCAGTCAGTGGTCGTTAGGCATATTTCCACACCACGCATCTTGACAAAGTTCTGTCCTTGAGATCCTTCAATCTCAATGTAGGCAGCACTTTTTGCATGTAGATTTTTTGACGCACTGCTTGGGCATTGGCTGTGACTGGTCTCATGTGTATACGGCTTTAATCTATGATAGTTTTCTCCGAAAAAATTCATAATCTCTGCCACAATCTCATCATTCCTTCCGTCAGCCGGCCAGTTAGGCAATCGGTCTTAAGGAAGTCATGCTTACACAGGATTGTATTGAAAATCGATAAAGTATTGCGGATTCCTCCAATCAGGTCCCATGTAGTCACATTGACGCATGGCGCAGCCCATCGGATTTGATTTCGCAATGAAAGCATGACAAGCCATACGGTATGGTGGGTAGACACGTAAAACCATGTTCTGCACTTCCACCCATTTGCTTCTTCTCTCTTAACCTGCACTAACTTGCAAGAGGGCATTCGATGCTTGCGAAGAAGTAACCTTACAAAGCACACTAAGTAGTATCTATGCGCTGCACCCATCTAGTGGCGTGCATATGGTGTTCTCCCACCTGTGTGTGATGACCACACACGTAGCTGCAAGAGTTGTTGAAACAATAGTGGTGCTTGTCTTCACTCCTCTATCCGCAAGCGGCTTCGGTGATAGGTGACTAAACACCACCGACAGCTGCGATATTTGGCCGAAGTCCCTCGTCGTGTGAATGTTGCCTCAAATCTGGATGCTCGAATCTGCATTGGCTGGCCCAATAGTCAGCTAGTGATTCCAATCCACTTGAGTACTCCTGGTTAAGCTGAAACGAGCACCATAGAATGCTGCCAAGTACATTATCACATGGGATAGCTTAAAATGCGGACAAGTATGTAGCTCACTATGAACGCAAAGAGAAGGAACGCACCATTAGTAGCATATCGCTGGCAGGAGGATACATCCTCTTTCGAACTTCCAAATGAGCCTCTAGCATTTGTGCTTGTTCCACGTCTGTGGATATCTGGTGCGATGCAGTAGATACGAGAGCAATCAGGTCGAAGACTATCGAAAAGAGACCCAGCAGTACAATAATTATGCAGATTCACTACTTCGCTTGCATAGAGCAACATTTGAGTGTGAAGTTGACGGATTCTCGGTAATTTTTAACTCACCGTTCTGTGGGCCCATCATCGTGGCAAATAGGCTGGAAGGACGAGGGAATCCTCCTTATTCATGCGTGAAACATGGCATGTTGAGACCTAGCGCGATAGCACCGCCAATCCTTGTAGGCCATGCAGGCTCTGTGTAACAGGTCTGTCAAACTGAATCACCCCTATTTCACAACGCTGGGGCAATGGCAAACTCTTCGTCATTGCATGCTACATGGCAAGCCGTTTTTCATGTTATGCGAACTCATTGTAGGTTTGCTGTAAAGCAAAAAGTTTGCAAAGTGTGTACGAAAGATGAGGCACATAACGCAGTACGTATCATCTTTAGCAGTTTATTTGTACCATTTGTCAGTCAGTACATTCTCCTTAAAACAAACTATTTGCTTTACAATAAACCCGTTAACTATCCATAGCATTTGCGGGGTTAGACGATTTCTCTCAACATTTTTTTGGAATCTAAAACTTTCCGCTTGACATTTTGTCTTAGTTAAATCAGTGTACATTTATTAGCTTCTGATAAATATTGTGAGTAACGGAGTGCCTTTAGTCAGTTGACTGCGGTGCAGATCACCATCAACACGGGACATTCTTTCTGTGCTCAGATGAGCCATACTCACAAAATCTGATTTCAGAATATCAGCATGATGGCTCCCAGTTGGAAATGGAAACATCCAAATCGATGACCTTTTGAGCTAGTAAAATTGGTACATCAGTCATTGGAAGCGGTTCTAAAGTGTCCGTGTCAGATGTCATTCCCCTAAACCTCATCATTTCCTTGCCGAAACGCAATCCCTGCTATTGAATTTCTTAAGAAGAAAATGCAGCCATTTTGACAACCCTTATCTCAGCCTGAATGCTGATGTGGCCATTTTAATACTTGTTATACTTCCTTTTTTATCTTGACATTTGAGCATGTCCGAATATTTCATTATCAAATCATCCCATGCGCTTGACCCAAATAACAAGAGCATTAGCTTGGCAGCTATTGCGGAGGGAATAGCACACCCAGGAATGATTGTTGACTGCGCTTTCTTTCCACTTTGGGATCGAGCAGTAAAAATGACTCTCTTCAATTAACGAACCTTCATACTCCAGGAAATTTCATAAGTATGCTGCGACTGTTCATTTCCACTGACTCAACCAAGCATAGCTTATGATGTTATCGCGGTTGCGACTCCAAACTAGGACTGCACTGTGACAAACATCCCTGGGTAACAACGCCATTTGAGGTAGAAGGCGATTACATTAATTGCAGACACCATTTTGACAAGCAATAAATGTTTTATCATAAAACTCAAAAACGAGATTATATTTCTTGCCACAAATACTTACGACACTGTTCTACTTTAGCGAATTGAATTTTAGCAATCTAAATTAACTAACCTTTGAAATGCGCATCTACGGCTGACTAATAACCTGTGTGTGCGTGCATTTTTGATGTATCATCTAAGCGCGAGGAGACCTTTGTCCCACCACATTTAAACAGATTTTTTACCTAAAACAAGCGCCATCTTTTCTTTTCCTTGTCTGTGTTGATGCCCATTGCTTTACTTTTTATAGAAGCATGATTTATAATTTTCTTTATAAACCGAATTCGCGGTATCGTTTGACTGACTGCGCTCATCCAGTATACCAGATATGCGGCCATTTCAAATCACTCACAGAGCCGGCCAGAGGTTGCGCGGTCTACCAGACACTTACAATAACAACCGGAGTGAGTCATTTTCGATCTCCATTTTAGCCTCTGTCTCCATTGCAGTGCGTCACATAAGGCGCTTATTTCTTTAAGGAACAAGTGCCAAGCATTTATGATCTTCCTTTAGAAGTATTAGTAGGAATTTCCAGTTTCCTCAATGAGGCTGATCGCTTGAGTTATAGTAAGGCTATTCCAGAATTGAGCTCTATATTTTCTGAGAGGATTAGCCATCGAGTTCTGTGTGGACACAGTAGTCATTTTGCGTGGTTTGATAAGCAACTCTGTGATGCATTATGGCCAGAGAACTTGGCTGCTACCCACCTAACTCTTCTTCGAGCCAACTTATATTACAATAAACAAAATCGTCTATGTTTTTGTCGCTTCTCCGCCCGTGTTTTCATACGTGCATTAGAACCCCTTCCATGCCTCATTATCTCTCTGACGGCGGGCGTAAAGCCGTTGTCTGTAGGAGATTCGCACGGACTTGAGCCTTACATGCATGAAGTGGAGAGGAGTAGTGATGTTTTTGTGTCCCTACAAAACCAATCCCGGAAGGCTATTTTACGCCTACCTATAATAAAAAGGCGAGATTCGCCTGAGGTTTTAGTCAAGACCTCATTTCTGTCGTCTTGCATCGGATCACAATTTACCGGAATGCCGTCATATTCTGATGATCTACTCGCGGCGAGCAAAACAAAGATCAGGAGAGCCAACTGTGTTCTCTACGTTATGGATTACCAAAAGTGTAGAGACAAGCAGAATATTTGGATAACACTGAAGACGATTGCAAGAGGCCTGCTGATGAACCAAACACTGATTTAGGTAGTTGCAGTGAGTGCAAAAGAAGGCAAAACACGTAAGCTGAAAAGGATCGGGGAGTTTTATCACGACCTCGGAAGCTTTAGGGACTCCCCAATAGTAGCCATTTCGACGAAATGGTGACTGTAGTGCCTGTTCGAGAGCGAAATTGGTTATCTGAATTGGATGGAGATATTTAGATGGGCCTGTATTATCGAGGTGGCGGTCCATTTTGAGACCCTCCTTAGTGCTATTTTGCTTTCAAGGGGACCATGAATTAACGTTGCGAATAAAGTAAATTGCTGAATATTTTGGCAGTTCTAAATACCTTTTTTTGTCTTTTCTGCTTGATTGCAGCACTGAGCACGATGCTACTTTTTGAGCGCTTCCAGAACCTGGAAATGCTTATTGTGATAGCGCTCTAATAGCATTCCTGAAGGTAGCCACAAAGTAGCAACTTTGGATAGGCTTTATGTCATTTGGGTGTAGTTTAGAGAATTGTGTTTACACATATGATTTAAATATCAGGCAAACGGACTGAGAAGTGTAGTTCATTGCTAGTGGTAGGTTCCTCACCCTGATATTGCAGCTGACAAACCACTTAAAATAAGGGGTTTGCTACCAAGCCATGACTGGCTGGCATTAATCAAGGTTTTCTGATTAATACTCTGCAAAATGCAATCGGTCATCCAGATGGTACTATCTACTGCCAGGAGCTAATTTTAATTTATCAGGTAAGATATGTTTGCATCTTGACAGCTGCTTGACAGTGGCAAGTACTGCTCAGTTCCTTAGAGAGCTTTACAGGATATTGCTATCTTTGTCCAGTTCGGCATTAGGGAGGAGAATGCGGAAGTAAGGTCAACGGAGGTATTTTTCATTTCATGATGTGAAGTCAAGAGCAGTTGCAGGTATTGGAGGATTTTTGCGGATTCGCTGCCACTGTTCTCCATCCCGTATCCATTAGTAAGTTACTTTAATTTTACTTCAGAAGATGTGTAGAAAGGAACTGCTACGTCACAATGAGGTAGCGCATAAATTGGCTGATTATTGTGTGAATGGCGAACTCATTCCCTAGTTAACCTTGCTATTGGCGTAGGCGAGGATGCCATTGACACGGCATGACGTGCTGTTCAATTAAAAAGGGGACTTTGAGTCCCGTTGATGGTATAAAAGCGAGTTTACATCAGTAATTGTCCTCAAAGGTGCAAAGGAAGAGGTACTATGCTACTTTTTCCACCGCCGAACTGGCCGCGCAAGTCCCTCATCGGTGTCACACTCAACCTGTCCCACATGACTACGTATGGTATCCCTGCAATGTTAATCGAGCGATTCGTAATGTATAATTGTCCTAATCAACAGCCTGACATTGACCAAACTTACAATCGTGTTGCAGAACCAAAACGACGAAGAAACCGAAGCTGAAAAATTGCTATCATGCCATTTATTTTATGAGTCCAGCATGTCAAACGGGACACAAAACTGAAGGATTTCAGGTTGAAGATATGCAGAAACGTACAACTGAAATTGCTTGAAGCAGCTGCCTACGCTTTGTTCAGTTCCCTCCGCAGAACATACTACTCAAACGTTAATGGTGTTTGGTAATCTGCAAGCCATTTTGAAGAACATTCGAGTCTGATCCAAATGTACTTTTTCACTACGCCTTGCATGAATACGTTTGCGGGATTCACTTGCGCAGTTGTTTACGTGTGGCAAACGCATGATTTGCTTGTTGGAATGCATGTGCCGAGTCAAGAAGGAGAAAAACGACTCATACTATTTAGAGGAAAGCGCGTTTCGAAGTGGTCGCGCAATGCAGCAAAGTGTAAAATCTATTTCCCGCTTTCATCGGAATAAAGGTGCACTTTTAAGCGCACATTGATTAGTCTACTTCACTGAAGCTCGCAAACTTGGTCAATTATGTTATTAGTTTATCAAAGAATAATAAAATACTTGGCATTTAGTGTCTATCTAAGGAAATAATTTCTGTCTAATCAAAAATGTACCTATTGTCGGTTCTGCCATTGGCACTGCTACCATACTTTATGAGGTGGAAAAATCATGACTTCTAGCCGCATGTTGCGTTTGTCAATTCCAAACAATGGCAATTTATGCATGCATCATGATTGCGTGACTTTGCAACTAGACCGTACTAAAGGAATTAGGGTACTAGCATCAAAGAGAGGTCATCTTTCATCCACTTAGAGGTCCGAATTATTCGAATCCCATTCTCACTACCACATAGTTTTTCTGTGTTAGTACCCCTTGATAATGACGGGTTTTGGCAGCCTCTGCCCCTTTCTTTCTATTAATTTGCTTTCCTTTATTCCTTTCTACTCCAACATCTTTTTCATTTTTATATGCAAACTTTCTCGATAATTTGGACACAGGTTGTCTCACATCCCAAAACACTGATCTGCTACCCAAATTGGGATTCAAAATAGGCAAATATCACAGTGCACGAGGTTTGGTAAATTTTAGCACAAGTAATTCAGGTTGAAGGTGGATTGCCCTAACACAATGCTTTTCCACTCTCCTTTATCAGATCATTGACCAATAGACCCGGCTGGACATGCATCTTTCCAACATATTCTTTTCACACTACTTCATAAACTCTTTTCAATGTGCTCCTAAAGCTGGTCCTCATCGTAAAGTGTAAATGGACCGTCACTAACGCCTCGCATCCACCTTTGCACAAGCCCATGCACACAGAACTGTGCAATTCCGCAGTGAGCCAAGCTATAACTGGACCGTGACATCTTTCATGGTGTCATCAGTTCGCACAACAGCATTGTAACATTGCTCTCGTAATAATAGCTTTATCAACAGGTCATCATTTAGTATACTCAGCGCTACTGCCTATGGATATGTCTCTGCCTATGCTTCTGCCAGTGAAATTGTGCTGAGTTATTTGCACACCTCACTTGAGTGTTCCAACTCTCACGACCACATGATCTCTTTTGTAAGCTCTCTTGGTTCCTCGAAAATGATATAGCAGCCACAGTGGGATCGTTTGCATTCCACTAGCTTCTGATTGTTACACTTGTAATGGATTTGAGGGTGGCTAAATTAAGCGCAACGGAGTATCTCATGTAGTTTACTCGGAGCCTTGACGGCCTTAGCAACTCTCCATTGACTGCTCTAGTAACGAGTTGGCAAACGTAGTGCATCAAACATCGCCAGTGTAAATGCATCAATAAATTGGTCTAGCTTGTTACTGCGGGGCAACATTCGAAAAACTGAAGGGAAACATGTGGCATAGTCTTTATTAGGTGGCCAACAGTGGCGAAGCATATTTGCTTTATTCTTTTCCGTTACATATATAAGTAGCTATTTTTTACTGCAATTACTTTCTGGAGGCCGTGACTTTACCAAATAGCGTAGTCTTCCGTTTGAATTACGTTTTGTTAAGTCATGGAAATAGAATTGACTTATAACTCTCTCGACTTTGGATTAGTCATAGCAGATGTTGCTCTGAAGGACTTAAGAAAAAAGTTGAATTCTATCTGAGCTGCAAGAATTTAAATTTTTAGCATCCAACCTCTTTGTGGCTGGAGTTCTAACATTCTAATCAGAACGCAAATATATTGTGGAATTTAGCAAGAATTTATGGAAAACTGCAGAAATGATGATTTTGTCAAGTGAAATTTCGTGGTTTGCCAGAGAGTGGCAATTGGGCATACCAGGTGCCCTATGCCACGATAGGTGCCAACGGGTGATGGCTATTTGCCAAATGAATTTGGATTAGTGACTACTATTTTCATCAACTGTTTACAACTTGTTAATAATCGACCACCTTTAATGAAAGCTGAATGAAAGACGCTAGCAACACGCCATCGCTGCACCTTCCCAATGCAAAGATGGACTTGCTCACTGTTGATTATGTGAAGAAGTGGAAGGTCAAATAAGCCTTTTCAAATTCCTTTGACCACTTTCACTTCGCATTAGACCGAGTCAGACATCATTAATCAAGAGCTCTAAAAGAAAGGAGATATCCTTCTATTAGAACTGAAAAATAGCGCTGCAAGTGCACCTACAATTTGAAAGAATCAACGCACTTTGCGAATGGGCTGCCAGGGTGCACTTTGCATGTATTTTGGAGTGGAAGAAGTAATCCTTACATACATTGAAAAGAAAGCGTGTTAGGGACGGTGATGATTGTTAAGCTAATTAAACAAACTCGCACATTTTGTCAAAGAGCCGCTAAAGACGGCTTAGATCCTATTCGCGGCTCAAAACGCACAACAAATGCATCCTTATTTTCTGCAATGGAACGTGCCATCAAATTTTCCACATCAAATGTTCTTTTATTTGGAGTGACCATAATGCTGCATTCTTTTGGAACCCTTTACGCAGAAAAGAATGATTTAAGGTGCACAGTGTGATTTTCTATAACAGATGATTTAAAATTCGTCGCTGCCTTAAAGGGCGTCACATTGTTGCCAATTTGACGGCATGAGTAGAGGTCATTATTTGTTTTAGATACGATAAGTGTCTTAATCTCTTACTTAAGTTGTTGATGAATTTTCGTCAGTCTTGGCTACGGCAGCGAACATCCATCGCAGTAAGCATGACAGTAATTATAGGATTTGCGTACTTGCCATTCAGATCCTTTTCGACGTCGACTGGCTAAGGTACTACTCCGCTAATAAACTAGTGAATGGCGCTTATCAATTGCAGCAATTCCTTGGCAGTCGGGTCGCTGGCGCGAACTTTACCAAGGTGGATTGTATCCGCATGGTCGTGTAAATAACGAATATCAATAGAATACTGGGACTAATGGTCTGCGACTTGCAGCCTAAAGGAGGCACAAAACAAAAATACCCTAGAAATACGTTATGAGAAAATTTGCATGAACGAATGCAGATTTGTTAAATTTACCGAGAAAAATTGAGAAAATTTGAAGATGGTAACCGAATTTTAAAGTTTGAGGCTTGTTTGACACGACCATTAACATTTCACGTAGTCCGGCGATAACACTAGACTATTAGCATCGAAGAAAGCCATAACTATTCCACTTTGACAGTTGAGGAACAGTGATTGTGCATACTCCATTGCTTTCACTTCGGTCAACTGGCGCTCTATTACGGACATTATCAAGCCATTTGGGCTCGAAAAGAATGGTGTTACTACTTGCTGGTCAAACCCTTAAGCCATAATATTTTATTCCTAATAATATTTCCTGATTTCACTTTATGATTGCATTATATGCCTTCGCGAATACCTAGAGGGCTTTGGGGGTGACAACTTACTTGTTATATAGCAAATCATTTTTACAAGACTCGCATCATCTCTTTGGCGATGAGGACTTGAATTGCCACTGGAGTGAGCGTTTGATGGTATGCGTTAAGTTGATGCAGGTTTCGTTAACCACTCAAACAAGCAGTTAAATGCTGCACACTACAGTCTCCGGGTCTTATGAATTTGTAATAACTGCGGATTTATGCAATCACATTTGCACAACTAGTCTGTAGGGCGTTCACGGTAGCAAGTACTAGGTCAAGGCGCAAGAATCCTTAAGAAATGTGAACTAAACTCTAATAATGAGTCCCTCTAGGTGTTATACGCGGACCTCAGATCCTTTAAAGTGCTGAAGGAGACCTAACTATACTTCTGTTTCCTCCCTTTGTCAACGTATACTAAAATCCCAAAGGCATCAATTTTTGCGTTATTCGTCCTTTAATGGGATTTCTGCCTTTAGCAAACTTACAGATTAAGAGAGGCGTATCATGCGCATTCAAACCATACGTTGAACAATGTTGAAAAATGATGTCCTCCTTGTAAAGCATTAGATTTGCTGCGTATGTTTGATGCGTGAAATCGTCTGTTGCCGCTCTGATAAGATTAATCAGAAACAGAGGGAGTTAGGATGCCAGAGGAGATCGCATTCTGTTCATCAACGCACTGGAGCGTGATAAACCCTTTATCCTTGCAAATGGTTACACGGTAAGGGATTTAGATTAGTGGGCCATTGCTAACCTGGATGTCTTTACGGGGTGACGTCAGTCTATTTGCATCATGCCACCATCTGAGCACCTTTTTACCATCCCTATCTGACAATTTGATTACCAATAGTTGTTATGATTGGAAATCGCTTATCCAGGTTGCGAACCAGCGCGGAGTGGCTACTCTGAAGGTGACTTCAATGGAGCATATTTCAATGTGTTAACTATATTCCTATAAAAATGTTGGAAATTTTGCTTTGTCAACTAAATGCACAGTGCTTTTACTAGCTAATTGCTCAATCTTAAACGTAATTGAAAGCCGTCTCAAGCACTCCTCCGTCTAACCACGCACTAATGGACGTGCTGAGATGCAAGGCAAAACAGATAAAAGTGTTTCATTTGCAAACGCACATGTGATATAATTAATTAAGATCCATGATTGGCGAGGTTACATCAAAGCGCTAGATTTCTTTTGATAGGCGAAGGCGATGTTGTTTCCATCTATGCTTGCAAGATCATCAGTGATCAGAATACAATATGTTCAAGCCGTTGTCTTTTGTGTTTTGCTCAGTTAAAGTGAATCAAAATCTAGCCGGGTTAAATGGCTCTTGTGTCTCCATTGACAGTCAGTATTGTAAGGACAACGTGCATTAATGCAGTGGGTCTGTTTGCATTGTTCTGAACCACTATTATTCAGCGACTAGGGGGGAATCAAGAACCTTGAGTTGTGATATTAATGTGAACCAACATGGTAGACAATAAAGGAGATTGCGCCGTCAATGGGGCCAGATAATAAATGGAGGGACGCGAACGTTCTTCCTTGTTGTAGGTGTTTTCACTTATAGATCTGAGCAAATTGATGATGCGTTGACTCCAGTGTGCCATGACATTGTGCTGTTTTACATCTATCACGTCTTTAACAAAGCCTACTTGTGTGATATTTCGACCAATCCACACCTCAATCAAGCAGGACCATAGTCGAAATCCGTGACCATTGTCCTAAAGACGTAGAGCAACACATTTGTTAAAGAAAGAAAACAAATTTTTAATGACTGATGGGTGAAGATATTTCAGTTGTTCAAATTGGTTGCTGAACTCGATAATGCAAAACAAATAAGTACTGTGAAAACAAGCTGCTAGTCAGTATGAGTTCTAGTTTTAAGCCTATAGTTGATAAATACAAATTGATTGAGCGCAAGAAAATCTGGCGGATTAAACCTACGCTACCTTTTGATTTGCGATTTTCCTCAGGTCAGACATGAAAAGTGTGGTGAGGGGTGGTTAATCGCATATGATTCCCCAATTTCTGCAATATCAGTCCCTAAGAATGAAGGCAAGTACAAGTTGCGGGACATTTGCAGCCACGCAGCTGCTGGATTGGTCATTCCAACACACTTGGTCTAGCAAATTAAAACTAAAATATTACACACCTAGTGAATTTCATGTGATGTGAAATGGAGTAGCGAATGGGAGGATCGCGTAAGGAAAGAGATGAAAGCCAAGTTGTGATCGGAAGTTATTTTAAATACCCATAGCCTGAAGGTTTCACCTGCGTACGCTCTAAATTGAGCTTAACAATGTGAGGACTTATGGGATCACAGCAACCAATGATGATGACCTTTGCATCCAAACGGAAGAGGCTGTGGACTCCAAAACTTGCCTTATTGCTATTTGTTATTTCGCGCAGATAACAATGTATTGTCATGCCAATCGACAGGGAACTCAGAATGCCCAGCTTACACTTGGTTTTTCACAGATTTAAAAGGAGGGGATAAAACCCCCTCAAATGCAAAGTTGACACCAACGTGGATGCGCTTAAAGTTGGGTTAGGTGAGTGAATGATGCAATGTGGATTGACGGTCTTAATTTTATCCAAAGCTAAGTGTCATCGAAAAATTATTAATCATAGCTTAACTAATGGGTAACAAATCTTCGTTGATCGTTTAGTAGCAACCAGCTGTCTACGCGGCATTGGAATAAATAGTTAGTCGTTGCGTCAAAATCAAACGTCACAGAGTGTTTGCCTTACCCATGCAGGGAGGCTAATCCGGTAAGGTTAACAAGGTCGTGATCGATACGTCACGGCGAACATTGTGTGAGGTCGCGACATCTTTCCCAGGAGGGCTGGACAAGGTCACCACACCCGAGGCATGTGTATGTCACTATAATGTCAAAAGGTCTGCTATACCTCGTCTACGGTATTAAAATGAATATTCAGCACTGGTCGAACCCAATGCTGACAATGGAAAAGCTATATTCTACAAATCCGACTGATAGACTAGCTTTAGCAGCGGTCTCATCGCTGCTATTTGCAACTAATGTTGACATCATCTTGCTTGACAGCTCCCTATTTTAGCCGGTCTTTTAATGGGAATTGTCTATCTTGCACGAACTTGGATTTACAAAGCGCGTGTGCAATTATTGCGTAAAACTAAAGCAATGAGGGACGGATCAATACGTCAAAATAACAATAAAATTAGATGCGCATAAAATAGTGTGTTTCTGCACAGCCAAGACTTTCGCGGTGGTGGCATCACCCATGCGATACCATTCTTACCAATGGGAGGGAGACAGGTATCCTCCCCTTCTGCAAGCTTTTTGATCCTCAGCAAGAGCAATTAAGCAATCGACATCAAATCATACCGGAGCTTGGTCTCTTACATAAGACGATGAAATGCTTTCCTTAATTTCACGCATCCACCATTATGGATCGCGAATCATTACATTGCCTTCACGTGCAATTCTATAGCAAATAGTGACACCATTAATTTGGAAGTCCCAAATTCAAGTTCTATGGCCTAAGTCTCCGTCAATGAGTTCATAATTTTTTCCATGAGATTTGTTAGCTTTCCTTAAATTTATCCAGCTGCCGCAACTGGCTCTCCATTACTGTGTTAAGCAATGGTTTTGGCGGTCATTAAGGTAGGAAGGAAACAGTTTAGCTAGGTCGAGTTGTTTAATTGGGTTACCTGTCATCCTACAATCAGATCAAATTTCTCAACTTTGGACAATTACTAAAGTGCATCTTCCAAGATGTGGTCAAACAAGGTAGCGAGGATGATCATACTGCGCAAATGCAAGGGCGCTTATTTGGTAGATGAATGAAAGCATTTAAGAGGTTGGACTCATTTGTTTAGAAGACAATGACCTAAACAAACTTAAGTGGCGGCATGAGCATTTTAATGTGCACCGACGCCTCGCTGCCTAGAAAGATATGCAATGTTGACAAGATCAAGTGGATTCCACTTCCAGACCTAAAACTAATTTACAATTATTGCTCACTATAAATACGGTCTTCAATTTTGTTAGCAATGTTTAAGGAAAAGGAGGGGATTTACTAACAGCCAGGTAGAATTTTCGCTTATTTACTAACCTTTGCCGCCTTTAGATAAAGGACAGCCTTTTAGATAGAATCACTTGTTGTCAAATAATTTTTAAATCATTTTTAAAAGCAAATAGCATGGTTGGAGACGTACAGGTGATTTAACGTGAAGCAGTGCGAATCCTGCCTAAAATAGGCTAAATACCATTTCGATGATTGAAACTGCTATGCGATCGGAATATGGAAAGTAAGGCCAATTTGTTTTGTAACGCTATCCAATTGTAGAGGGCAACGTCCGGTTGCAAGCCTATGGCAAATAAAGTGTGAAATAGTATGCTACATTCCATTGGCTTGGAGCTACACTGATGGAAATGATGCGGCTTCAAGGCAATCACGGACATGAGATAGCATATTGATTTCAACCGAAACTGCCATAATGCACCATTTGTTATTCATACTGCACTTCTAGCATTGCAGTACCCAGGTTATTATTGCTGATGGCTCTAAAATCACATTCATTATACAACGAAGTGTCAGGGCAGTTACCGTGGACCCAAACGCAGCTACCCCGTAATTGCTAAAGCCTCTCCTTCTTCTTTACATTCCGCTAGTGTTTGCACGTATTTATGATAACCATCCACTACGGTCTCGTATGCACTCCATTTTGAAGGTATTGTTAACGCTTGCCTATATAGCTCCCCAAAAATTTCTCATTATTTTGAGCTCTCGCATTAATTAATTTTGCAAGCAAAAACATTCAAGTGTGTCTGTTTCAATCCCTCTTGTTTAAGCTGTTTTGTTGATGACATTGCCAGCTCTCTACAGCTGCCATGTTGCAAATAGCTTGAGAGGATCCACTTGGCCTACTTTCTGGCATGTGGCAGCATGATTTACTTCAAGCAAAGTAAGAATATTCGCATAAATCCTAGAACATTATGCTTTTTCCAAATATTAAAGGAATATCCCCTTATTTTGTTTGCGATTTGGTTTTAAAGGGATTCGCAACGTTTCCGAACGCAGTGGTAAATGGGTCATTCTAAAGTAGTAATAAGAAAATTCAGATTTTTAGTTAAGTTCATTAGGCCTTTTTTGTCTCGATTCACAGGATTTGGTTGATTAGGCATTTATTTGATCAGCTCATCCTTATGAAACTAAAGCACTCTAAGGTGTCAAATCGTTTCGACTGACCATTAGGGAATCAGAACAGCCATGCTCGCACTAATGGAAATACACAACCAAATATGTTTAGGAATAAAAAGCTGCTAATGTGCTGTTAGTAGAATAGTTAATACGAAGTCAAAGAATGTGGAAAAGGCGAAAATGAAAATAGCGGACAGATTTTTACATGGAATCTTTCCTAACGCTTGAACTTAAGCGACAGGCGATTTCCAGCAGTTGATTTAGACGGGTACATACAAAGTTCTAATAATGCCGCGGTGAAACTGAAACTAAACCATGCTTTCTAGCTATTGCTTTTATCAGTTGCAGGAAAGAAACCATTAAACTACTATCCCTATTGCTCTTTCCTTATTGATTTTGCAGTCCACCTTTGCCCTACCCCTTAAATATCTTGGTTTTGTCAGTGACATTACTTGAAATTGCCCTGCACATTCACTTTAAGTCTTGATATCACTCGCCACGAAGAGAATAAGGCATGAAGGTGTCAGTTTTAGCATAATCGAGAATCACATGATTCTTCCAAAGCAGTAGAAATCTCGACTAGCTTACACACGTTAAGCAGGACTAAGCAAACGATCCAAAACAATATCTTATTCTGCCATCACTATGAAAAAAGAGGTAGAGGAGTAGTGAGTTTGGCAGATAAAGCAAGAAACCATCATGTAGGTCGATGACTGCCTATCCATTCTTATCTATTAGCCAAGTGTTCACATAAAATGGAAAAATGAGAGAATCTTAATGCTTGCAATGCACAAAAACGTAGGCGGGATCAAATCCACACCTCGTCTAAGTCTCTACGTCCCATCAACTAGTTTTGGTCCATGGCAAAAGAGCAATACAGTTAAGAAGTTCACGCAGAGGTGATTAGTATACATCCTTCAAGGCGGCAAAAACAATACTGCATCTTCACTGAAAGTCGCATCCATGGACAATTCAGAAGCAATCGTCGCAGGAGGCATCTTATGAAGATAAGCCACATCGGATTCGACGGCTTTGGTAAAATTTCAAATTAATTTCGAATGCAAACAATGTAGTACCCTTTACACCCTAAATGTTCCAACCTTCATAAGCAAAATATAAACCGCCAAACGAACTGAATATTTATCCTGTGACTTCATAAATTGGAATAAGTATAAAATCACACACAGATTCTGCGAAAAGAAGGTTTGTGTAAATTTGGAAGGCAACGAGAATTTATTTGCTGGAATATGCTTCATTGATGCACTAATGCATGATGCATCAGCCACTAGCATGATTTAAAAATAAATATTATTTGGATGTAGGAATTACGTTCCGCTGCGGACAATTACACGGATTAAGACGCCGGTTAATGCGTCACACTTATTAACGTCCAGTATGCTTCATCGTTAACAGTAGCGGCAGAACGTTAAAGTAAGCACTGTGACGACTTCTTCCACTCGTATTCATTAGAAATTTAGTATGTATATGCACTTCGGCAAGAAGCGAGATAAGTAGCACAGTCAGTTGCGAAATTGCGAAAATTCAGCTGAGGGCGTAATTAGAGGCTAATGAGCACAAATACTAGACTTGCAAATATTTAATGGGCACCAGTAGTGGCACAAACGCTTAATCAAGATCTGCACAAGCAAGTGTACCACACAAGAAACAGGTAAAAGCGACTCTAACGAAGGTACAGTTATCTGTAAGTCATCCAAGTGTGATTTTAGTCCCATCGGCAATACCCGCCACATATATAAAAGCCTCACGTAATGCGGAAGAGGCATACCAAAGTAAACTACATAGATAGATTCAAAATACATGATGTAATGTAGTTTTAAGAGGTGTGTGCATCATTTTGCTTATTCAAGATTTGTGAGGCTCCCTTCTCCATACGTCTGCACTCTTAACTTGCACCAATGGATTGTGTTATCTGTCTACGACGTCATGTACGCGAAAATTGCTGCACCGTACAGCTGCAATTTCCCAAAACCACCATCTGTAATCACTGCCATCATCATTTAAACTGACAAATGCCCATTTCTTGACTACGACTTTATCACCACTGTCTGATAGACGCCTTTCTTCAAGCTATATACTTGGCCTTTGCTAGAACTTAACCCGAATCCCAACTCTGCTAATAATGTAAAGCGATGTATGCTAAGCATCAAGTCAGTAGTGTTAGCATTCCACCTCAAGACTTAAACATAATAGCTATCAACGTGGCGTGCGCAATGATAGAGATGTGACTGTGCGCATCCTGCCACATTCGTATTCAAACGCATCCGCAAGTGGATCAATTGCGTAGGCATATCTCCTGCCCTATATGCCACTTACAAGAAGTCGCCTCACCGAAGTCACCTCACTAATCGCCCTAGCATCATTGCAGCGGTGGTAAAAGCGGTAAAATCATGCAAAATTTCTGTATAAAAATTGTACAACATTTCAAAAAACATTTTGCAACAGTTTGTCATGCAGCTTAAATGCAGTGTTTAGATTTAGCCAACACATTACTCATAGAATTCAAAGTAAACTTCAGCCGATGTCTTGAGTAGGCGTGTAGGGACTCCTCCACGGTTGGGGAGATTAAATCAGTATGGGGAGTAGCAAGGGCCAATAATGAAAAATCTACTTGCAAGTGGATTTTTGAGAAGGCACTGCTGCCAAAGCACTGTTTTTAATTTCCGTATAGAAGTGATTTACTTCTTTTCCTTATTCGTGCTTTGACTAAGAGCGAACGGTCCGATTTACCTTCTAGAAGAAAGCAATGGGTGCCCGTAAAATTATCAGCTTGCCAAGTAGCACACGATTGGGAGATTCTGGCCCTTACGCAGAACATTTGCTCATTCAAGACAATTTTCCGATAAACTAGCAGGCACATATTAGCCTAATGGTCGCCACCACCAAATGAGTCGACAGTGGTTTACCCCATTCGCAGTCACATTTTGAGTCCGACCCAAATGTCATTTAATATAGACTGGTTCTTACAGATTTAAGGCCGGTTTTGCACTAAAACGATAAACATTTCAAATTTGCATCGCACTTCCTCTCTCCTCTATTGCACTTCTTCCAACCCCAAATAAAATGTTCGATGGCATTTCAAACCTGTTACCATAGTGTGTTCAAGAGGTCCGCAGGGTCGTGAACTTGATCTTGACTGCCCACTTGTCAAGCGAAATATATTTTTATATATGAACATCACATGCATAACTAAGGAAACCGTAAGCAACCAAGAAGCATATGAGCGTAAGACAAAGTGATTCTGCAAGTTAATAACTAAACGCGTCGAAAAGCTTCAGCACTGCCTAATTATGATTAAACGCACGACGCAAATAAATCCTCCGAGTTTATTCTTAACACCGACAAAAGAGTAGACCACAAAGTAAAATGATGACTATCATATGCGTTGGTGGCAAATTGTAAATAAACACAATGCTAGGTTGGGAGCAACTTCCACTGGGCCGACGAGAAATATGCGGTAAAGTAAGAAAATCTCACCATCGCAAGACAAGCCGGCTGCGATTAAGCAGTTATCTGTTTTAAAAGATAGCGCAATATCAAAAATGTGTTGTTCCTTAAAAAATTCTTATGGTGAACGCTACACTTTCAACAGCGACCTGTGTCCTAATAAATAGTTTACCCTTGCAATCGGATCATGATGTAGCAACCCAATAAACCCCAGTAAAAGCATCTTACACAGCATCAAAATCTTCATACAACAGCACACATGAAACTAAACAACACTTTCGCGTGCTCAAATATTCATGCTGTGTCTTATAAAAAGATGCAGCGCCAACACCTAAAGTCCTCAACTGCGCAATAATGAGCAAATCATGTCCTACGGGTGTTAGCAAGCAGATTGAATGCCTACGCATTCAGGAGAACGAGATTAATTCCCAATGTAGGTTCGTTAGTTGCCGGATCAACAACTTAGTAAAAGCACCTACTTGACATTGCTTTAATTGTCTGCAATCCAGCCTAAAACTTCGCATTGTTTTATATTTGCCACGCTAACGGGCATCGAAACTTCCATCTACGCTCATTAATATGGCATATCAAGAATTCAGTGTGGTTATGGTTGCCGCTGCGGACCGCAAGTCTCAAAGCTCATCAAACTTGAGTTGATGCCCTCCTAATCGACTAACGTTTGGAGAGTGTAAAGTAGACCGCTTCAAGGCGAAACCGGTGTTGCCTCATTTCAAAATCGCCTTCATTTGGTCTTTGAGAATTCTGCGTTAAATCAGAACATTGTTAAGCAGTAGATAACCCCACAATAACAGGTTCTTCAATTTCAAAACGTCATCCTACATTTAAACACTCGAAAGAACACCTATAATTTTATGTCAGTTTATGCGAAAACAGGTTCAGTTTCCTTCCGATATACGCCTGAGAGCATAGGAGGAGAAAAGATATAACGAGAAATCACATGTATTTGTCACTATCGTAGTTTTTAATTCAAAAGAAAATGTGTTGCTAAAGCACCAGTGCCAAGTAATCTGCGCGCTCACAGAGGCCCGTGCGATGTTTAATCTTAAATCAAGTTTATTTTGCGCGATGGCCACAGAGGGCACCATTGTGACTAATAACAGTGCGCGACCGCAGTGTGATTACATTTGTTCCATACATGTGAGGAATGAAGTAGCGAAGTTGGGAACAGGAAAGCTGTGTCTTCATGGCTGCGAAGAAATTGTCAGCAGATTTAGCGGTCTGCAGAGCCACCCAAGGCTCGGAACATCTTCTGCATGCAGTCCACATTTGGAAAAGGATGTATCTGTTCCCACATCATGCCAGTCACAGCAAGTGTTTGCTCAGGCTTAATAATATCACCTAGGGCAATTAGGTGTCCACAATTCTGACTTCCTATATCCGAGTAATCAAGGTCCAAAATGACACAGTCATAACTAGTAAAACACATTTACCATCAAAAGTTTGGTAAGTTCTCAATGTTATTTACTTAAACTCATCCCATCTTCGTTCAAATGCTGACCAATCATGGCAGTACCATTCGTTATATGCAATTTTTATGCTTCAGAGTGCATTCACCCATTCATTGCATTAGTCGTTTCGAGATCGAGGCACAACTGTAGACAAGTGCTAGATGGTTAATCGTCTCGAATACCCTTAGTGAGTATTTAAGGCGGAGTGATAACAAAGCATGCTTAAAAATGCGAACAGGAACAAATAAGCTCGTTAGTGCTGTGGAGTAAGACAATGGACTATCTTTGTTTGTGGATTGTGGACGCACTTTATACCGCATACTAACAGGCTGACCGTCGTTTCTTTGTTCGAATATTCTGCCTAATTACTAGGAAATCGGGTGGAAGTTCGTCTTCTTTACTAAATAATCTCAGCAAGTTTTTAAACACGGCCTAAATTGCACGAAAGGCTTCATGGCTAAATCACGGCGCAATTGCCATGCAATTAAATAGCAGCATGGATTCTATTTCTATGAATTCATGAATGGAGGGTCCACCACACCTATATACGCTTTTCGTTGATTAGCAGCGGCAAATATCTGCTTTAACAAGTGGTGTGGTTAAAAGTAGACATAATTCGAACTGCATATGAAATTTGCCACACTCTATAGACGATTGATGCTTGCTCCCTGTTTTCATCTTACAGCTGACAGATTTGATGCAAAAAGCCTTACTACCCTCTGAAATCGGTTGTGCCATCATAGTGCGCTAAGCCTCTCTCAATACCACTTGCCACTGCCTGATTAGTGGTGTGATCAAAAGAATATCAGAAGTCGTCGAGCATATGCGTCAATAGAAGAAATTGCGCTTGCTCATCACCCTATTCTAACCGTCCTATGTATTCTAAATCCAGTCAATTTCATCTACCCGTCAAGATTTTGCATAAGTAAATAGCGAGAATATAGCTTCCCGATTTTAAACAAGCTTACTTAATCTCAAATTACATGCCGATAATTTTGTCATGCACTCATAATTCAGCGGTCAGCGACTCAGAGTGGGTGATGACCCAAACAGTTGAGCCGATGCTTTGCCCCCATCTCCACATAGCTGGAAAATAATCAGACATTGCTAGCAAATCGGCATTAACGATTAGTTTATCCCCTTTCAAGGCATGTTCAACTCATCTAGGTCGTAAAAGCGCCGTTATCCTCTTCAGTACCGCCTTGAAGACTATTCATTATACTTTCGAGAACTTTTAAAAAATGACGTTTTTACCTTGGGCGCAGCGTTAGATCAGCACAGAGCCGATTTCCCTAAAATGGGCCTTATCAGCATAGGTCAGACAAGGTCAATGACGGTAAGGTGCGTTTAGGATCACCTGTTTACCAGGGCTGTGCAAAGAAATGCTCGCCTCATAATCCGTGTTGGTTTGGCCACCGTTTTGATGTTATGCACACCTGTCCATGATTAGAGTCTCCTATGCCATCCATGTTGCATTAATTACACAGCTTTATACCGGTTTTACCAAGGCACATATCACAGGGTGCACCGGCCTTTCAATTTGGCCGCGCTTTAATTATGATACTACAGAAACTGTTAATAGTATCATTAGAGATACCATAAAAACACGATAATGCCAACAAAATACATAAACGTGTAAGTTCGTCTGCGGAGCTGGCTGCTAGGAACTCCACGCATCCTTTCAAACACTTCTAAGTAGCACTTGAGATCCTTAGGCTCTTAATGGGCTTTGCCGGTTGGCTGGATATGCGAAGTGATTAGGACTGGCTGGTGACCTCTTGTCACCTTAGTAGAGCTCATTAGGGTGGTTTGCGCCAGATTTCGCGTCGTAATGTCTCAGGTAGTTTTGATTTATTCTGCATCCGCTGTGAGAATTTATCATTTCTTTGACACGCATATCCTCTACGAATGTCACTGAAAGTCACCTTTGACTACACTTTTTAGGAGGGACCAGCTAATCCACCACCGAATCAAGACCCTCCGACCCAAGTTCCTGGTAGCAATGACAGTGTAAATTACATGAAATGGGTGGATGAGGATCTCTGTTTCATGCTCTTTGATGAAATCATCCGAATCAGTCCCTATATTTTGCCTGAATCAATCGGTTATTACAACAAAGTAGAGAACTTCTTTCGTGAACTTGCGTCGAAAGAGTTTCCTGCTAATTCACAAGCTCCCATTACCTGTGCGATCACCACACCATGTCGCTGTACAAGAAAACCACCGTACATAGTAAGACGATACAAATGCGATTTACAAGAATTACATACTTCTCCCCCCGACTCGTCTCTGGCTGGACGTGTCATCGGATATCCCGTACTTCTCAAGTCAGTGGAATCAATATTTGAGGACAACAGGAAGCACTGTAGTGAACACATGTGAATGGTGTGAAAGAGATGCAGAAGAAGGTCAGAGGATGCGGCTGAGCGATTATGACTGCGTCATTCTATACCTTGATTACTCGGATATAGGAAGTCAGAATTGTGGACACCTAATTGCCCTAGGTGATATTATTAAACCTGAGCAAACACTTGCTGTCACTGGCATGATGTAAGAACTGATACATCCTTTTCCAAATGTGGACTGCATGCAGAAGATGTTCCGAGCCTTGGGTGGCTTTCGCTTTCCCCTTTTCTCCAAGTTTCCTCGTAGATGGCGCATTTGGTGTAACAGGCGACAGAACAAAGTTATGATCAATTATGCAGAGATAATTCGCTGGGCTTGTCTCCATGTCATACGGAGTAGGACTTACCGCACTTAAGAATATTTATGACGAACGAGTCTGTGGCGGCATTTTGTAAAGTGTTGAAATGCGATAAATGAAAAGTTCTGTACATTTTATGTGTTGGGTAGATTGGGAACAGAATCATAGTTTTCTTGTGCTCGCCAAGCGGTCAGTAATATATTAAATCTGCACCGCTAATGAGAGTGCCTTCCTATTAGCTAGATTTGCGGCATTCCCTCAGCATGATCAGTTATTTTGCCTTTTGTCGCATCATTCATCTACTACGCATAATTTTAAGTGCATTTTCAGGTAGCAACAATAATTACTGATTTCAGTTTTGATGCACACAAGGTTGTTTGCTTATAGTCTTTAACAGTCTGTTAATTCAAATGCTTGACTTAATGTTAAGACGTGGTTGGATCTGTCCCTTCCTGCAGACAGCCTAATCTGCTGACATTTTGTTTGAAGACATCGAGATGCATTTACTCTTTTCCAAACTTTGATACTACATCCCCTAAATCTATAGAACAAACACAATCGAGATGAGGGCGTGCAAAGTTACTAATCATGTAAGCCTAGTAGCCATCGCGTAGAATAAACTCACATAAAGCTTAGAAATCTCACGAACCGCTGTGAGTACACAGAGTACTTGGTATTGGCACTTTAGCAGCACAAAGCCCGCCTCCCATGAACATGGAGGCATATGGGAAGGCATTTGTGCTTGATTTGCATAAAATGGCACTTAATCTAATTTTAAGTGTCCCTTTTTATGTTCTGCTGTGGAAAGACATTTCAAAAACCGAAGAGCTTGCTATGATGAACATATTTGCTTCTTTAAAATGGTCGATTTTAAGGCTGAATCCTCGTTGAAGACCAAATGAAGACGATTTTTTGGATTAGACAACACCGATTTCGCCTTAAGGCGGCATGCTTTAGGCTTCCTAAGCGTTATTCCATCCAGAGGACATCAAATCAAGTTTGATGAGTTTTACGACTTGCGATCCACAGCCGTAACCAAAACCAGACTGAGCTCTTGATATGCCATATTAATGAACGTGACCAATGTCTAACAAATGCAAATGTTTTGGACTAAATTGCAGGCAGCTAGAGCGATGCAAAGTGAGTGCTCTTATTAAGTTGTTGATCCTACAACTAACGAACATACGTTGGGAATTAATCGTGTTCTCTTGAATACACAGGCATCCAATTCCTTCGCATTCGTCTGCAGTGCATAATTTGGCCATTTTGACGCAGTTGAGGGCTTTTAATATAGGCACTGCACCTTCTTATAGGATAGAGTCTGAATATCTGAGCATGCAGAAATGCCGTTCTGCATCATGTTCACTGCTGTATGAAGCCCTTTAAAAACTCGTATGCCACGAAATTACAACTAATCTAATAAATTGGTATGGCCTTTGCAACGTGCAACAGAAAACTTACTAAACGCGAAGTTCACACATGACACTGTCTAAATGGCTAATTTTATTTCATTCCTCTGCTACGCCAGAGTTTTCGTTATATATCGCCATTTCCTAAAATTATTATAATCCACTTTCTCACCAAAAGAGATCGCAAATGCTTTTGTCAAGTCAAAAGAAAAACTTGTTATACATCAAGCTTTTAAGTAGCGAAAAGCAATTTTAAACATCAGGCTTGCATAAACACGGACACAGTTTGGATGCAGTAGAGTAGAGACTAAAAGAGAAGGAGAATAAAAGACAGACAAAGTTGTTAAAATACACATAACAGGAATAACGTGCTAAACGGCGATGGCACATTTCTGTGGCCATTTCGCGAAGTGAAGTCGAACTGACTGATCATTCGAATCAAGCCGATGGAGAGCCACTCCAGCTTACCCACTATGGGACTTACATCTGTTTGCGAACAAAATTGGGTGCATTAGATCTGATTAATTTTGCTTTTTGCTGTATGAATGACAAATGCTCTACAGTAATATTCGACGTGCTTATCTGTGGCTCTTTTGTTATTCACTTAGTTACAAGCTCTGAAGCATACAAGCTTTGGAAATCTTCTAGCAAGATTACAACTGTAGCACTGTCGTCGTTAACCTCCTCTTTCTAGCAGCCTCTTCTGTAGGAAAATTTTGACGCATTTATAGTTTTGAAGCAAAAGGGTCGACACAGCGTCTCCAACAAGAATTCGAGTCCTATTCCCGCCTCCCACTTAAGCATTACATATTAGAAAGCATAAGCCTTCGTCTGGTATTGAGACCATGCAAATCATGTTAACAAATCAGAAGAGGTCCTCTTAAGCTCAGCGATAGCGCGCTTCAAATGCAGAGCTGCGGTTATCTATCGCTGTAAACATGTAGCTAACGACGCTACTTGGTTTTGTTTGCCAAGCATTGCGATGGCGCGTTTAAAATAAGCAGAGATGGTTTAGTGATTATTTTAGTAGGCTTTCGTTTTATTATGAGAGGAGAAAACTACTGCACAGATAATTGGATGAAAAATAACCTAAAAGTCCTACACAGCTCAACAGACGCTCGTAAAAACGCACCCTTTACTAGAATAAAAAGCCCATTATGTCTGCACAAAGAGGCGTCAAATTAATAATGTAGCATTGCGACTTCAATCGTGGCCTTACTGGCCAGGTTCACTCATTCCGGCCATCGATCTGTACCTACGGACACCACCTACAATAACCACAATCTGCCCTAGAATATGGACCAAAATCTGTCCTAAGGGCATGTTACTAACTTCAAAGCTTGTTATTAGTGAGCCTTACCATTGGGCAGTCGGCACCAATTTGTATCAATTGAAATGCATTTGAGGTCATAGATGTGCCACTCGGCCATCCAGAGTGATTAACAAATAACTGCCAGCAATCAAACAACGAGGTGTTTGGTAGGATATCTACTTAAAAATGCTGATCTCTATGCAAAGAAGGTAAGTGCCCGCGGTTTCTTTGGTGCTTGCATTTTGGGCATCTGATCTGCCAATATTAGTCACGCTTTGCAAAGAAGTAACGTGTGCTAAGCATTAAAGAAATCGGCTTCAATCTCTCCATCTACAGTTCTGAGCTAGCTAGCTTGCATGATGGCGCACTCAAAGTTAGTTCAAATGCCTGACTTGATATTTTGCCTCCGCTTAAATAAATTTGTGCTAGCATAGCACCCTAACCTCAAAAGCCCAGACCTTTGAAGTTTCGGCAGCCTTGGACGAGCCCCAAAGCAATGCCGCTTGTAAAACATGCCAAAAATTAAGTCCGAATAAAATAAGAAGTTCTGGCAAAATATTTGATTAAAAAAATTTGTTCTGCTGAATTGGAAGATCTGCAACCAAAAATGCGTGTCTATTGTGCTCAAAGAGGAAAACCAAAGAGCATTCTTCCTCACAGAGGCTCCAAAATATCACGAATTTGTAGGCACAGTAAAGGTGGCTAGTCAGCAGACCAACTGCTTAGATTTGTAATAGTATCTAACTCTAAAAAGCACAACAGTGGTTACAGTTCCGGAAATTCATCTGTCAGTAGAGTACAACCGCTCTCGTATGTGCTATTTTTGTCTCGTCATCAGTGCGGCATTACCAATCCGTGCATGGAAGATGCCTCTGGCCAGCATTTTTACAACGCGTGAATTGATAACTTGGCACTGTTCGCCAAATAACAAACCTCTAAAGAGGTAATTGAACAACAGCAACAAAAGTATGCCTGTCAATGCTGCTTTGCGGAAGCCTATTACATGCTGAGATGGAGCAGAATACTATTTTGTGCATTGAATTGACTCTCCACAACCTTGGCCTCTACTTCCTATGAAGCCTGTTACTGCGCAAACGAGTAGCACAATCCTCCCAAGATCTTTGCTCCTAAGACCGCTATTTTTCAGAATTAATTTGAGGCTGATCTGACCTACAATCATGGATACAATATTGTAGGCACTTCAGTGTTCCTGTCTCGAAGTATTTAACACATTGTCTGGCATTCGCATTGCTGATGAATTTTGCGCTAAAATTTGAATATTTTACTCCATTTGCTCTACATTATCCTACGGATACACACATACCAAGAATGTCAACTCATAGCACCTTAAAAATGAGTGCAGCTGTGGAAGCGACTGGGGAGAATGTAAGCAGAGTGAAGGTCTGAAGCAGAAGTACGTAAGATGGCCTATCAATCATCTAACCCGCCACCTTTAATCAGCCTTTCTTGACCGCAATTTCTTTACTGATGTCAGACTGATGTCTCGATCTCATCCTAACAGCGGCTGCACCAGTACGATTAACACACCGAACCACACAATTAATCCAAACTAGGGCTCTGCTTTGACCACCTCTTCTTGACAGATACGGATCGCACTTCCTCATAGACAAGGCTTCATGCGACTACATCAAGTAGGAAGTTTGCGACTGTATAGAGCCGTCCGCGTTATCCACGTAACCAGCTTGTTAGGCTCCATGGTCCAGCCAAGACTTTGTGCGGCTGAAAACTCACGTATCACAGGATTGGACTTAATGCTATAGCCTGAACTAAAGAACTCAGTCATTTATCAGCAACTTCTCAATTAAACGCTGTACTTTTGAAGTTACATTGGCAAGTAATTTAACAAACCGCATCTGAGCTAAGGTTAATTCCGACCAAAAGATCCCCAAGGCAAAATCAAGGCAAAGTGGAATCTGTTTGTTTGCCGGCACACATCATCAAGGCGCCTCAGCAATTGCACAGTCAACAACATCATTCCAATTGCAGTTTTTGGTTAAAAGAGTTGGTCAAATACCAAAAAACTAGAAAGCACATTTTACGCCCACCTTCTTCTACTCCCCATCCCTCTACACAGGCTAACTGGCACTTCAAGCTGTTTTTCACTTTGCGCCTACAAGTCTAACTGAACACAGCTATGTAATTACTGCCATCCATTCTTCCCAAAATCATCTTTCTCCATTGACTAACTGATTAATATAGCAATCGATGTACTGCACGTTGATGTTTACTCGCACTTTTAGAAATGTCGAGTTGTTGTAAAGGCGTTTGCAGATTCGCCGCTCCCTTTCGCCTCTTCCACCGACAGCACCGCCTTCAACAAGGCCATGTTGCAGAAGGTAACCTGCTCATGCTAAGTGGATATCACACCGACTCACCCGCCCTATCACTTGCAGCAAGAGCAGTGAAAACTCGACTTGACCACTTCCTTCTTCCAATCGGTGTTGCAGGTGCAAATGGACGTCGACGTCTCTCAACCTCACTGCCTCCACATCCATCGCCATCAACGTTAGCACTGATGCTGGAGCGACCGCAGTTTGCAGACTCCTTTTTTCATTCCCGTATAGGTAATTAGGAATGCTTGTACTAAATGAGACAAATTGTCTCCACCTGGTGAGAAAGTTTGCGCCATTTTGAGTTCCCTTGGTATCTTATTTGCCTCCCTTTGGCTCCTGTATGCCCAAAATTTCCCGCTCAAATGGAAGCACGCTGAGCGTTTCGGTACTTTCTTCTCCCCAAATAGAGGCGCTCACTTCAATCTAAGATAAAGGAATAAATTGGAGGAGCAACAGGAGACAAATGGGTCTAGGTGTAGCATGTTGAGTTATTGGGCAGGTGCTTGAGTGTTGATGACAGGAAAAGAGAAGCCGACATGCACAGTGAGCAGAGTGCAGATGGATGCAAGAGAAAAGGCCATGTTCAGTCTAAGACAATCTCTACATGGAGAAAAACGAGTGAATAATGAGAAGGGTAGGTGGGAGTTGGAGCCGTCTTGCAAATCACGAGGTAGAAGTAGAAGCAACGCACTGACCCTCGCTTTTGAGGGAGTAAGCATAGGAGTAGGAGATGGAACTAAAACGAGATGGTGTTGAGCAAACTAGAGCTGCAGTAAAAAGACGGGGGTGGAAAGTGTCTGGCAATTTAAGCTAAGTTATGCTAAAACAAGTAAAGTATGGTTTTATTCGCATTCAGTCTAGCTTGTGCTAGTCTGCTCTAGGTTATGATTCTTGGGATCATTTCTCCATATCACGGTCAAAGACGAGACTAGGGGAGAGATAAAGAAGACTTGCTAAGAGGTTGCTGGCAGAGGATGAGGTAGGAGGAGAAGGCAAAGACAGGAGCAGCTTGCCAGTGCATTTGGAAAAGATAAAGGCTTTTAAAAGCGTGAGGGAGACAGAGTAGCGATCCATTCTTGTGGCACTAAAGTGCAATATAAAGGTGAGGGAACAATATACAAGCGATTACTCACCTCCCTTCTCCGGGCACGGAGTGCACAGGGTGGGACTTAACGCGAGACGCAATACTTGGGAGCAAATCAGGCGTAGTGGGGATCGAAGGAGACGCCTACCAAAGATGCTTCGAAGTGGAGCTCCCACTCCTTCATTTTAAGGACGTCATCAGACCCAAACAAACGTGAACTTCCAAAAGCCATCCCACCACCACCTCTAAGGCGTCTAAGCAGTGATAAGCAGACATTTAATTCACTCCATAAAATGATCTGCATTTTATGATCTGCTCAGATAAATCATGAAATCTGTCCAAAAGTGCAAATCACTATTAACAAAAGAATTTCAACACAGCTTCCTTTTTAAACATGCTTGCTCTGTGGGACAGTAGGTCACCGATCTTTGCAGTGCATCGCTGGCTGTTGTCATAATTTAAGCCCGGAAGGTATTATTTTTCCTAGAATTAATTAAGATTCATCCACTACTAGAATGACTTAGCAGTGAGTTGCACAAGGGTTTTGAGTAAATAGTAATTTTACATGCACAATGCGGGTTTTAACTGGCTTATACCATGACCGCATCAAGAAAGTTGGAATTACGAATAAACTTTGCATCTTTACATAGGCACAAAAGAAAGGCGTTTCAAGTTAAAAGCCGTGGTATGTGCCTATCCAACCCTAACTTGCATTGTTAATTTCTTTCATGATTTACATCTAGAAGCTCGCGAATTGAATTTTCGCCCACTTGAGTGAGTTAAAAATACATCTTTAATTCTCAAGTTGGCTTGTATCCAGAACCTTGCGACGAGTTAATTCCAATCTGATCCAGATGATACTGGCACATGTCAAATCAGCCAAAAGTAGATCAAAAATTTTGCCAGGCAAATTATTTTTCTCAATGTGCTCTTACTCTCCTTCCTCATATGGTTACATGCCCTTCATTTTATCATTCTGGCGGCTATCAACATTTTCAGACATCAGCCAACAGAATTCATGTCTAGTTTTAATATTCGGCTTGCATTGGTGAAGTGGATGCAACCCACTTGGGCATTTATTGAGTTTTCATAAAACTCGTCAGAAAATTAAACCCTTCGTTGACATAATAGGGCCTCCTCACTATCTAATTAAATGCCTTGCACAAAATAACTGCAAAGTTGAAGAAACGAAAGCGAAACACAAACACCCATTTTGCCACTGTTCTCTGTCTACGAAGCGCCATACGTTTCTCATTCGTTATGAAAACAAGATCTTGAGTTCAAGTGATTGTGCCAATGCCTACCAGAACTTAATCAACAGTTAAAATTCTGCATTCCTGGAGAGGTGGAAGCATGATTTACAACACCAACGCTACTAGTTTTTACTAGAAAACCAAAGAGAGGATGATATAGAATAGAAGAAGTTAAGGTGCTTTAAAGCAGTTTTGAATTCAGGCATCTCAGATCGTTCGCAACAACAAATAATAAAGCACCAACATCAGGTAGACGTCCTCTTATTCTTCTTCCTCCTCTCACTTTGTCGTGCATTGCCAATGCTGTCTCTGTTTGTTTATGGTCACCTAAGGTAACACAGCAACAAAAAGGCAACTTTTGCCTATCGTTCTGCTAGAGCAGCTGCTTCACTGATCGCATTAGTAAATAATAGCAGAGCCTAGCTCTTTATTCGGAGTGAATTCACATTCTGCGAAAATCTTTCTATAACCATGTTTTATAGATATCTTTGCAGTGGCTATGTAAACAAGTGTCTAAATAGCGGAAAAAGTTTTGCTTACTCTGCTGATATGCTGTGAGGCCTCAGTAGCAGAAAGGTGTTCATTGATCTTCGCTCGATAGCACGTGTAGTGAAGTGCGGTCACAAGAATATACATAAAGACGAGCGAACTTTATAACCGAAATGACCTCAAGTGAGTCTTGTTAGCGAGTGGTTGGTGAAATGGGTTGTCACCTCGATCACCGACCGCAAAGGTGCACATTCTTAAATTGGTTGACGAGGTCATCGGCTACGTATTTGAGGCAACCTTCTTTGTATTGCTGCTGGTCTGGCGCATAAGGTAGAATCATATCCGCTTCTCTCACTTTCTTACGATTAGATTTGTTGTTTAACCACTACCGAGTAACGGTATTGAGTAAGAACTTTGTTTATTGCATTTTTGATAGGCAAATATGAAAAAACCAGTTTCTGAGCCTGCTCATCTTAAAACACCACCTAAGAAAAGAGCCATCAGAACAATAACTAACCTAAAAGCAGCAGTTTGAGAGATTAGCAGCGTTGTTCTCAAAAAGATGAGCAATATCAAAACTGTGGGACAACGATTTATTGTCTGGAAAACATGATATCATAAATCACCACATCAAATTCAGCGGTTATTTCACCTTAGTCAACTGGAACAAAATGTGTTGCTTATGTACATCACTAACAATTATGAAATCTGCCTAACAAAGCAAAATACCAACATTTTTACGCCTCCATGCAGTTAGATCGTGTGCAATTTGAGCAAAGACCCTCCTCTTTGAACAGTGTAATTACTGTCATGACCACATAAACGCCATAGATAATGGTTTATGACTAGCATGCGCGTTGAATGTTCATCGTGTAGATTCAGTGTTATTGTGACCTCTTTTAATATCAAAATATTGCTTGTTAATGGCAACGAAAAGAATCTGGATCATACAGCAGACATACACACATGCATAGCAACGTTTTTAACAAATTAAGCCACGTACTTATGCCACAAGGATTTGTCCACTAAATCATCTTTATCCTTTTCTTTTTAACTTTATTCATAACATGTTCCACTCTTCAAAGATATTCACTCAGACTTTACAGGATACAAGTTCAGGTACCAACAACTCAAATAGATCTTGCAATAAATTTAAAGTGTAAACATCCGGCCCAAGGTGACCTCATAACTGAAACCTTCACTTTCTCTCCTCACCTTCATCCTCTGCCTATTGCGACGACGATCGTTGCGCCTCCACTCCTCGACCATCTTCCCAAATGCAAACAGTGCGACGTAATTCGATGACCCAATTATTGATAAACTGGTAGTTACAATCACTTGCATGGTCAAACGATCATTTGGGGGAAGGGGCAGTAGTCACTTCAAGTAAGCACCCTTCAACATGGAAAGATCCTAGATTAGGCACCTGATGCGTGAATGCATTTGGCATTGATTCAGAGAACTCAAAAGATTTGTTAAAAGGCAAATAACTTTTAAAATGACAGGAATGGCCTTTTGGCCTGTTATTACTGCCTTGGGGCGCGTAGGATGCAGAAGCGAAATGGAACTTGGCAGAGATTATTTTAGCTTCTAGTTGAAGAGTTGGAATCCGAGTACAACTGTGGCCATCATTTCGATCCTATGGTTCGTAGAAAAAGGAAATCCAGCCAAACTGTTGGAGGAAGACAAAATCGATAGCAGCTAAGCTTCACCTCTAAAATGCACAACCGAATCAATTGTCACACATGCACACACCCACCGTCCTGCGAAAAGTGCGTTGGTGATCTCTAGTAATGCTAGCCATTTTTCACCATGAATGGGTACATCAAATTCTACTTGCAATTAGTACTTTTTCTGCACGAAACAGCAATCTAAAAGTCAGGCTGGGTGAGGAAGGAATGATATGCTCTTTAAACCAATCAAATCGCTCACAAGAGGCAGGCACACCATTGGTTGAACGCGTAGTGATTGCACTTAGATACGTTTCTAATTGGCAGTTAGGGTCGCTCCCACACATTGGTCAGTCGTGCCTATTTAAGTTGGGTTTTCGCTGTCATCAAAACATTGCTTAACCCTCCATCCTTTGCGCTGGTCGGACTTGATAGAAACAACTGAGGAGTATTCAGTCTAAGTATGTCCTCACCTGCTTATATTTGTTGATGTGTCAAAAAGTTTTGACCTGATGCGCTACTGGTCAGCTGATCCAGGCTTAGTGGATGATCACTGCCTTAGTAACCAAACTTATCGGACATCCATTGCTGGAATAAAATTTAAAATTGGGAAGATTGCCTTCCCTTACCTATAGAGTCTACATTCTTGCTAGTATCATTTTAAGTCAATTCATTTTATACCGAGTCTTTTTTGCAAGTCAAGCTAACTCTGGTACCCTGAGCAAAGGATTGCTCTTCCCACAATGAGAAAACTAAGGTCCTCTTCTAGGCTAACTAATGCCTCTGCCACACAACCGCTTCTGGGTTAGTAGCAGACTACCTATTGGGATAATTCGAATGCGAAGGGGGAAGGAGGAAGGTGGGGGATGAATAGAGGTACACAGTCATTCGAGGAGTAAGAGCCTCCACCTAAGTCCAATCGAGGAATGTGTCTATCTTTTGAGAGTCATAGAGACGTGTTTAGGGGCTCTGGTGGCTATGAGTTATTTTCTTTGCGTGCATATGTTCTCTAATTAGCTTCAGTCAAACTGGGAAACAATTAATTTGGTTCAAAAACAAAGGGCTTGCTGTTATTGCCAGGGAGGGCAAAATGGCGAGAGGTTTGTGTTTGATTGTAGGCTTTAACTCTTACGCTGCAATCGGTTATTTTTATTCTTCTATCCATTAGTTCGTTGACACATTTAGGCATTCAACTAGTCCTCAGACATTCAGAAGGCTAAGCTCTTGAGCCGATTTTGCTGTTATCCTCTAATGGCATCTCACCAGAGCACTGGTAGGTAGAAGGATGGGGTACATTCCTACATCAGCTAAACACTTTCTAGTTCGTATCTGTACTTTGCTCTTCCTAGTCAAAGAGTTTTGGTCATGATCATCAAAGGTGGTCAATTAACTGGTTATTTTGTTCGTTTTCAGGCCTGCACACTTGCTGTTTTGCTGTGGGTAGAATTTTCCAATTCGAATAAACACTTCCACCTGGCAAAGAATTAAATCAGAGAGGCAGACAGCCTATGTTTACCACACGATCGCAGCACCTCTATCACCTACTCAGGTAAAAGGAGTGCTAAGACAGTTCTCACAGAATAAGTAATGCACAGCGTGTAGCCATCCAAAAGTTGCTTTACCGTACCTTGGCCTATTTAGAGACCTCAAGGCTCTGTGAATCCATCCTTGGTGGAGGCTGCACTTCTTTTCCGAATGCCTTTGGTGTAAATTGAGAGAAAAGGAGTTAGCAGTGGACTAGACTAGGCTGGGGCTGATATTAGTGTGGGTTCAGAGGGGTGCGTGTATCGATTTCTTAAAGAGGTCCTAGTTTCGTGCTGTCATTGCTGGCCGGCCTAGAGGTATTGTAGTCAGATGAGACGGCGGTATCTCTTGAGGCCTCCGAGACATAGCATTGCCGTGATGTCGAAGGCTCACTCGAGACAACCGTAGTTGAGCAACAAAGCATTCGATATTGACCCTGTCGTCTATTTGCCTTGTGATGATTAAGAGTACGACGAGTCTCCTCATTACTTAAGATTACCACCTTCCCTTCTCTGCCGTGCATAATTTCAATATGCTTTCTCAGATCCCACTTCCAGTTGTTACTACAGTAGCAAAATGGTTTTAAAGGGCTATTTAAAAATATGGCAGTGATGTAAGAGTTATTATTAGCGGCCACAGAGAGAGCACATATATAGTTTGATGTGTCATTTCCAGTTGGAACGATGGCCGCAGCTGGAGCCTTTATATGGTTCATAAAGCTCCTCGCGGCTCTTTGATTCCCTGCTGCACCGAAAGGACCTAATGGGGCGTCGCTTTGCCGATGGTGGATTGACCTGTGAAGACGAAACCTAGGTGCTAATAAGAACTCTTACAGCACTGCTATATTGTTAAATAACCCTTTAAAAACCATTTCGCTACTGTGGTAACAACTGGAAGTGGGATCTGAGAAAGCACATTGAAATTATGCACGGCAGAGAAGGGAAGGTGGTAATCTTAAGTAATGAGGAGACTCGTCGTACTCTTAATCAGCACAAGGCAAATAAACGACAGGGTCAATATCGATTGCTTTGTTGCTCAACTGCGGATGTCTCGAGTGAGCCTTCGACATCATGGCAATGCTATGCCTCGGAGGCCTCAAGAGATGCCACCGTCTCGTCTGACTACAACACCTTTAGGTCGGTCAGCAATGGCAGCACGCAGCTAGGTGAAGGCGATGTAAAAACTGTCTCTACTTTTCGTTGCTGTGTATGTAAGATGATCTTCTCAATGTGAAAGAGCCTTGTCCAAAACATTGTCTTCCAATATCCGGGTCTTATGAAGGCCAACACTCTGGCTGCCACAGCCACGGGAAATATTGTAGTTAATACTGCCAACGCAAGATGCAATAGCTTTAGTCCTTAAGAGCCTACGCCTTCAAGAGTGTCCTCAAAGAGGAGCCTAATCTCACCTAACAAATTGTCATTTGGGGAGAACGTATGGTCTACTACGGTGAGGAAATATTTTAAACAGAAGTGCAAACCATTTTAACTAGAGATCCGTAGTTTATCGAATTAATGCTTGCATTGCTTGATTCTTCTCCCAATCAAGGCTTGCCGCCATAGTATGGGATGATCTAACGTCAGTAAAATATTTGATGGCAGATTTGATATAAATATTAGTTTTACTGTAAAACTTCGTTTCAGAGGTTTCCCGAATCGTAGCTTGGCATCATTTTAATGTTGCTTTCTTTGAATCTAGGCGGTCAAGGCTCGTTCATCAAGGCTCCGTCAGTAAGCCCGTAATGTCGCCTTCAAATTCATCGACTTCAACATCCCTAACTGAGTCGGAATCAATAAAACAGAGTCCCAAGCTTCGAGTAAAACTCTCTTTAGTCCACTGAATTGCACTCTCTGCGGCCCAAACTCGAAGTTCTTTATTACTTAGCACCCTGCGCACTCTGTTTCCCGGGAGTGCAATAGATTCTGTCGTCGCGGTCTTTTACTTTGCAGAAATACAGGATATAACTTTCCTTTAGTCGTTGTTGGATGAGGGACATCAGGACGCAATCAAAAATTCAAGCGAAGAGCTTTTCCTTGATGTTCCTGGACGTTTGTTGTCTCGCTTAAGGCGCGGTGAAATTGAACCCTCAGCGCCACCGTAAGTGCAGATTTTTCAGTCATACCTACTTATTTACTGTCTAGTAGTTGGTCACACCTATGCTTTTCTACACAGGGATAGATCACTGCGCTTGGACTTGATGCTAATGGATCCTCAGGTCCAATCATTGACAAACCAGCTCTTATCCCTCCTACGAGAGTGAAACAGCCGTTTAATATCCCCGGTGAAAGCGATGATCTCCCTCGGTTTCTCCAGTAACTCGCCTGCTTGATTGCGGTAATTTTAATATGCGACTCAAAGAGGAAAAGTGCCATGAATATTTTGTGATTTAAAAGGTTTTGCTTTTTTTATAAGTATAGCGCGTAGAAATAATTTGCCTTTTTTGTTGTACCTTGTGGATTAGGCTTTATTAGTCTGGTCAGGAGGCCCTTCACAGTCCTGTAGGCTGGCAGCATTTTGGCTAGATATGGCTCTCTAGCATAAAGAGACAGCGCCAATGGTGATGAAAGGATATGCTTATGTGTCTAAGCCAGAAATGCATGCCACCTTATGAACACTAACTGATAGGCAAAAGCAGAGGCCGAAAGTTGACATCCGTTGATGTTCAAGCTTTTTTAGCTTTAACATCCTCGTAGAGATGTGTGAATAATCAAAAAGAATCTGCAGCCATCGCAGCAGCTTCTGGCTGCAGGATTTAAAACTGTATGACCAGCAATCATTTTAATCCCAAGGAAATCTTATTGAAGAGGTTAGGTAGGTATTTTTAACAAAGAACTAAAATAAAGCCCTGAAGCCAAATAAATGATAAGGTGAGAATATTTTAACAAATCAAAAAGATAAATCTAATGTGAGAAACCAGAACTAAAACGGAATTTAATAACTGTCAGTTGGGTGCTTTCTAAAGACCAAAGATGGATGTGGCTTCATCTCAGCGCATGTGTGACACGCTGAGACTTTTCTGACGAGAAAGAGCGGCATAATAGTCTGTCAGGGCATGTATTAGCGACGATAGATTAGAATCAAGGTCATTGGCTTGGTCTGGGATACCAGGATGCTCAGAGGAGACAAAAGGGCTGAGAACTTAAAGGTACTGTGAAACCAATGCAAAATTTAATCTAACACAATAGGGAATTCATTTCAATTAAGCCACTTTTAAAGATTTTATTATCGATTACTCTTCAAAGCGAAACCAATGAGTACGTTGCCAAAGCACCTTTACGGCTTTCTTGGAAACTCGCGGGATTTAAAGATGTGTGCAACGTGGCTTCTGTTCTTTTGTCTGGTTTTCTGTTTTGAAGCTTTTTCTTTTGCTATTTCTATTGCTTCTTAGGTTTTCCAAGCATAGGGATGCTTAATATTTATCAGCGGCAAATTTTGATGCACAAAAATTAAGTCATGCGTGTACCAATGCGAGAATCTCAGCCGCATATTTCATAACAATTCGGTGCAAACTCATCAGACCCTGCTGTGTGTAACATAACCCAGTCAATCCCTGAATGCTCAGAGCCACTTGATTGAGATAAGTAAATCAGAGCGCCCTTCTACTATTAATGGTGGAAACGAAGAACTGTAAAGTTTAAAAGAAGCGACGATGCACGAGCCCCATAGTCATCGCCTTATTTCGAGGTTTCAATATTGTTGCGTGACATAAAAGTGTCTTTTGATAAAAACTGCAATATTGAGGTGAAATGGGCATTCTATGTTTCCCTGCATTAATGCCAAAGTGTGTTGGTTCCAAACGTTAATTATAAAGCAGCAGTCACTAGGAACCTTAGATCGGTAGTTAAAGTGGCTGCTAGTGCTGCCATGTGCTGCTCGCATTACAGCCAAAAAATTAGTCACCATACTGGCGGTCTACTCTTCAACTTTCCAATCCTTTCGTTTTTAAATTAGAAATGCTATATCCGATTGCACAGAAACTGCTTCTCCCTGCCACCTGATTACATTCGCACATTGCGACCCCTCTGGACGCATTTACAATGAGTTGGAGTAACAAGGAAGCTTCTTCTATCGTGTTGAACGATTCAGAGGGGACTTTTAGCCGTGGCTTGGGACCTGGTGGTCAGACCCATTAACAAGGCCGCCAATCGCCATAGCGGCCACGGACTTTTCATTAGCAAGTCTATCCACTACTTGTTACTTCAAAATAGTTGGTCCAAAGACGTTCTGAACAAGCACCACAGTAGGTAAGTTTCTTTTACTAGCTTTCCCATTGCTGCTGTTTTGTGTGGATCCAAATGCAAAAAGAGTCAAACTTTGGGAGGCGCGGATGACCAATAGGGCACTCACTTAACTCCCAGCGGTAGTCATGGACATGACAACAGGTAAATGCTGGAATTACATTTACTAACGTAGACCTGACTTAAGAGGGGACCTGAATACGCACGGCAGCCAAACCTTCCAAAAATTACCCACTTTCTTATTCAGGACGTCAGGATTCGTTAGCCTTCAGCTCAAAGAAACGTTTTACTAACAGCAAAACGCAACTGACTTTGTTGACCTTGGATTGAGACGAGCTTTCCCCTGCGATCTTTGTTGAAAGTGCTTTGGGGTCAGGAAAGCAATAAAAGTTATCTTCTCAAGGGAGTTCAGTGTTGAGGCTGGCGCCTTGCTATCGAAGAGGTTCACACACGGCTTAATTGAGTAGATCTGCTTTACTGTTTTGGGCAAGATAGCCGGTATGCGTATGGAATACAGTAAAATGACTTGAATCCAGTCCGTCCTGGTAGCAGCGGAAAGCTAATCCGATCTACAGGATCATCCATTCTGATTTCTATCGTTGAGGCGGATGGAGTACATACGCTACCAGTTGACAAGCCGCTGACGACCCATAGCAGGGTGGTTGACAACAGCATTGTCTACAATCGGCAGCTACCCAACATCCACGTTCCGCTAGAAAGCTGTTAACTACCGAAGCGACATAATCGTTACCACCTTGAAAAATCGCTGTTGAGTTTTCTTACCGTTTATGCGTAAAGTCGTCAGCAATGTTAACGTGCGCGAGAGTCTATCAGTAGAGAGCTGGGTTAGATCCCATACCCGGTTCGTGAATCTGATTTTTGACATATTTTCTTACGTCTGGCTGTAGACGAACGCAATAGTCAGCAAAGATCCTCGTCCCTGAACCCGAGTCCAAATCGAAAGATGGGTGACGGCTTGGCAAGATATCTCTCTAGCCGTATAAAATTTAATCTCTGGTGCGATTCGCACATAAGTATTTTCAATTTAACGCCGAGTTCGTTGCGGTGACTGAGACATGAGGTTAGTTATGTTTCGGTCTCGGTAATGCGCACTTAGTCGAACACTTTGCATTGGCTGAGCGAACTAGCTTTTGGGCTACACCAGAAGTCATAGCCCTTCTTTGTAAGCCAAATGTCGATACTCCGCCTGAAGGCTACATCATCATTGGTGTGCAAGGGAGTTTTAGGACGCCATATTAGCAAATAATGGTTTGTGTTTCCCTGCTCGACTTTGGAATCCTTGTTTACATGTTATCTTGAAACGACGAAAATCATATTGAAGCAGCGTTTAGAGGAAGCATGCAAATTAACACTTATATTTGATCCCATAAATTCGTGCATATTGAGCGTAAATATGCACACAACCACTTGTTCAAAAGCGTTTTGGGTTTATTACACTTAAAGTCACACAGATTTGGCATTGTTGCAATATTTTAGCAAAATGATTTTAATCTTATGCGGGCGTGGATAATTGAGAACCTTTGCAACACAGCTAAGTGCGCACTTGTGCTCACGTATGGAGCAGCAAGCTTCTTCCTCTATTTGTCCACACTGCGACCACGCACACTTTTAGACACTTTGCACTGCCGCCAAAGAATTAACACATTGGTGAACGGGACACCCACGGTGGGACTCAAACCCAAAATACTCTACTTAGGAGGCAGACGTCTCATCTATCAGGTCACGCGGGCTGGATCCTCGGCTTTTTAAGCACTTAGCCTAATTATCTTGCTAAGAATGGATACCCACCCAACTGCATAATGTTTTTAGTTCTTTATCCTACTACCTTATCAATTCTACCACCCAAGTATTGCGGCAAAACAACTTTCGGCTCAGTTTACATCACTCCTCCTCATTCCCATATGTTTTACTATTTTTTCCGTAATAATTGGCTCCTCGAAATATTTTATTCCCCATTTGAGGTTCTGGGTGCCCTTCATACCTTTCCACGCCCTTTGTTTACTTCACATATCTTCGCAGTGCTTACATTTTCACCCCCCTATCACATCATTTTCATAGCTAATTTTAACATGTTGTTCCTTTTGTCGATTTTTCGCAACCTTTAGCAAGCAGGAGTGGTCGCAGCTTAGTCGAACAAAGCATGCTTCGGATCTCAGCACTTGCAGGCTAATCGTACTTCTCCAAAGCTTGCGCCTGCTTGAAAATATTGTCAAATTGTGTTGCTGCAAACGTATGACACCACAACCCCGCAAGCTTTGCCCTGAGGTAACCGAGGTCTTATCGGTTAAACAGCCAGAACACCACTTAAGTTCGAAGACTAACCAAGCACACACGCTTAAAATTGTGGTTAATCATTGACCTAAGGCAACAACAGGGTCCAGCGGTTCTGTGGCATGGTTTTGACTTGAAGTACGTAGGCTTCCGGGTTCAAATTTTGGTTGGGCCCGACACCTGATTTGCACTTAATAGTTATCTGGTAAACGCGTTTTAAAGTTCTTGGATCACTGCTTAGTTAGATTTTTGTTGGTCGCTACTTTATCAGAAGTCCTTTGGAAGCGGTTCCCCTTTTTATTCCGTCATTTGCACAAACAGGACTAAAATTGCTATCCAAGGTCATCAAGTTGATTGTAAAAATGAATTTCCTCGATGTTAATTTACCGATATTATTGCAAAGGAAGATCAACTAAGCTCTGTATTTAAAGCCAAATGTCCTTCCTGATTGGTCTTAGATGATGCTTATGGACAGATTGCCTGAACACTCTCCAACATTGGAGTGAACATTTAATTATTGTGCCAAAACAAAACGTCAGGGAGCGTCTGTCTTACCAATTTGAGGAGGCTAATTTGGGAGGAGAAATAATTGATGTCGCGATCAGTCATCTCTTTAGTCATCACAGTTAACTCATGAGTGTTTCCTTTGGCTCTGCTTAACCTGTAATGCCTGACGTAGGAGGCTGACCAATCATCCTCGAAGCCATTCCTCCACAGCTATTCTTTGCTGCGCATGGTATACGGCAGAATGAGAGAAGAGCGGGCGGCATTGCTTTGAGGTGCTATTTCACATGGCCATGCAGAGCTTATAAAACCGTCGCTAGTACTTTCATCCAGTTATAACTCGCATGCAAATAAATGGCAACACCATTTGCCATCAAAACTTGTCATGCCATAATGTCGTGCACATGCCTTCACAACAGCGTACATTAAGTCCATATATGAGAAAAACATGGCTGTTCTTTGTTTACATCTTCAAATATCATATACGTGTCCCCTCTCAACGCGTTTAACAGTCATCATGGACGCAGTGACAGCCCCAGATCGCTGGTACATTTGCGGTTTTTAAAGCAAATTTGACTTTATAGCGGTCTAGTCGCTCAAGCATATGGTTATTGCACTGAAATCAGGCAGAACTGCTCGGCCATAACTTCGGAATTTCAGCCAATCGCTTGGATGCGTGGCTAAACTAGTCTTAGAATCTACCACCATAGTCTTCAATTTGCTCGCAAGAGAAAAGGTCTTCCAGCTCTACTTATTTTCTGTTGGGCAAAGCAATTCTTGCCACGTGGGCTTCTTAATAGAGATCTTTATAAAATAGCAGATTACACGTGGCAAATTTACACTTCGCTTGACTGTGCGCTTAACTACTCGAACAATTCAGTCTATGGAGGATGTAGTTACATCTCACAGTATGGCCTTTCTAACCATGCGAAGGGTACCTTAACTCTTCTGTACGGTATCAAGCAACGTGCTTTTGCATACTACTTCAACATTCGACACCAATGTGGATGCAGTCCACAACGTTTACGTGCCTCTTACGAGGACGTGCTAGAATCTGCTCGTTCGATAGGTGCGCTGCTAATCAACACCAATGGGATCACGTATGAGTCATTACAATG
>JADWOT020001395.1:0-16615 GCA_036345935.2 Taenia hydatigena | reverse complement strand
AGCACTCGCGTAAACCGCCGCGTTTATGGCTGCGTCTCTCGCTGTGCGATGGCACATTCAATCCGCTAACTTGCTGCTCTGTGTACTGTCTCTGTTTTGGGTAGCGCAGGCCCAAAACGCTGTTGATGTGCGGTCCATCAAGACTGACATCGAATCGATTATGACCCTTCCTGCGCCTGGAAGTGAGTGTACTACAACTGACGGTACTGCTGCCACCACTGGTGCCGAAGTTCTTCGGTGTGATATTGGGAGCCCAGACAATGGAAGTTGCGGAGCCAAGTGGGCTCTGCAGATGGTGAGACCTGACGCGCAGGCGGCTGTCTCTCCCTATTGATGCCTTGCAGAAGGGAGGGGGATAGGAGTGTGAGACTCCTGGTTTATTCAAAGTGCAGGTTCCCTTTTTCCACTGCGTTAATTGAGTTAAATTCGACATTTGCATCTAATTCCTAGTTATTTTAAGTTTGCTTGAACATTAACTTTCTTTTTGTCAACTTGGCCTAAGATTGTTTAGGATTCTTACCAGTTGACTATCTCTTTGATGGAATCTAAGGGTTTCCTTTGTCAATGCTACGTGCCTTAGAATTCGGTAAGGTGTACGAAAGACCACTTCCCAGATAAATGGCTTTTGTGTTGGTGACCCTTATTTATTAAGATCTCTAAATATCGGAAATGCTGTCCAAACTTTAGGGATGCGACACCAGATGATTTGGTGAAACCTCTTACCATTCAGTCGGTTGTCTTGGCTTTTCGTTTGCCGGCAAAATTTCGTTTGAGTAGCAGTCGTTGTAATTTTGTATCATAGTTACGATATTGTCCGTATTACTGGACATTACTGAATGAAATTTGTCCACGATATGCGGACTGTCCTTTCATGTTGACTCATTCAAGTCCAAAAATATCTAGCCGTATTTATGCATGAGACGTTATCAAATCGGAGGGGGTCGGAGGGCCGAAGGAGTTCATTGCACTTGTCAATTGTTCGGCTTTTAAAACGTGTAAAAGCGACGATTTGGTACACTCTTCTGTTTCATTGTATTTGAATCCGTGTGCTCATTGGCTGAAATGCTGAAATTTGAACTTGCCTATTTTATGAATAGAGCTTTCCTCGGTTCTAAGACCAAAGCAGAGGCCTGTTGTTTGTCAGGCTTCTTGTCCAGTGCATTCGGTTGTAAAACGCATCACATAATCGAATGCTTTAATCAGTCCGACCATTGCGATGTTGGATTACCCAAAAACATCACGTTCAGAGCTACTTTCTGGTTCGCATGGCAACGAATTAAGTGTCCCTTTTGGTCGATGTTACTCAAGAATGATTTTTCAAGAGCATTCAACAGCGATGTCGAACGTGGTGATGATGTGACAGCTGGTTCACTCCTGTACCAACTTGGAGGGAGCTGTTGTGGCGGACGCTGAGGAAATGAGTACCACATAAAGAGCATAAAATGACAGCGACAGATCATGAATTTGCCTTCTTACATGGGAATCCTATCGTCTCTTCCAAGACCGTCTGTTTGCACTTCACCTCACAGTTTTCAGACACGCTTGCTCCATGTCTAAAGAACTGCACTCATGGTGTATGATGGACCGTGGACGCAATTAGTATTGGCGAATCGTTGGCTTACAGAGGGCTGAGATCAATGCACTCAATGGGGCTTGCCGCAAAAGGTGTACAGGAGGAACTTTGAAACAGTAAAGCCTAATCGACTGGTCTAATGCAAGAGCCGTGTTTAAAAGTCAGCATAAGGCCCCGTTTTTCATTATTGCAATGCTTACTTGTGGGAGACCGTCATGCCGCACTTAAGAATGTGCTCTCCTCGTTCTTATTATCTTCATTCATTTGGTAATGTTTATTAAAGCGTACCAGTTCTTGGTGTGCGACAACCGGCTGAGGAATATAATAGAGGAGACGGTTCAAGTATTAGAGTGGGATAAAAGAAGTGAGGTCTAAGTGCTGTATTGCTTGCTTATAAAGACATAGGCGGAGTTCATACCAAGCTTAAACGAATACTGGACCTTTGGAAAGACTTCTTTGCGACTGTTTTATTTTTTTGTGGAGAAAATTGCGTGAGCTTTTCTGCTTCATAAGCGCTGTGGTGGTGGTTATTAGTTGAAAAGTGGCGGTGGTGTTAACGGTGGTGCCTAACAAAGTCATTCACTGTTTCATGGAGTGACTGTGTGAGCGTGAGACGATAAATTTTTCACACAGCTACTTCTATCTTGCGATTGACATGTCGTCAGTTCGGTCCTCTTTATTGTTTGGCATTTCTGCTCCTCTTCAGTGACTCCCAGGTATGGGTGCTTGGGCGGTAATCCGACGAAGACCCTGTGCAACCGAGGACTGTGTCGGCAGACGTTTCGACCCCTCTCCACAAGGTAAGTTCGCCTATATCTGTCTCACATCAAACAACTTCGATAAGACTTTGCGTTTGAAACGATTTTTATTGAACTATTTATTGTGGGATCGTGGGCATGCTTTGTCATCACGTCTCAAGCAAGGAAATGCACCATGCCGTGCCGCCAAGTGAATTGCTTTGGCCAGCAATGGGGGTGCTCAACAAAGTAGTTGTAAAATGGAATGTAGTCACTTGAACATCATTTTGCTTTGCAGTAATTGCTATTGGATACATATTCGTCAACTGAAGACTTCATAAGGTTACCTAATTGTACACTCTGTCACGATAATAGCTAAAGTGGACATTCTTTAAGCTCGAGTTCCTTTACATCAAAGAGGTTAGTATAAAGTGAATCGAGTTGTGGAACAATCTATTCGTCTCTGGCTATGCTGTCTTGTTACTGCGTCATTTCGAATGATTTGATACTGAATGTGAACGCCATGTGATCCCGCTGCCGAAACGCATGGGTTCAGTTTCATTGTGCTAGTTTTCGGCATAGACTGAAATTGCATTTTAAGTGTTTAAAGTTCTCTATCTTTTTGCTTCCGTAAGACCCTTTTTAAAATCAACTTTATTGTGGAACATGCTATGACGAATATGTCACTTCTGAAGAATCTCTGCAAAGGCCAATTATCCACCAATTTATTCATTTCCTATTCATTTATTTGGTTTAACTGGAATTTCTCATTGCTTACACGGGGCCTTGAATTGCTCGATTTTACCGCGGAAGACGTGTTTGGAATTATCTCCGAGTTCATAAAATATGGTCATGAGAAACGAGTCCTGGGTTGACAACAATCCAAAACCGAACCACTTGGCCCGATTAATTGTCTGTTGAATGACGCTTTCATCCACTAACTCCCTACCCCTTCTTGCATCTATCAATTGGTTGATTTACTCATGTGACATCCTCATCCATGAAGACGTCTGAATACAGTTGGGTCTGAAAGTGGCACCAAAACCGATGCAGAGTTACTTGAAGATTGGAAGCATGGGTGACGCTTAGGGGGAGATTAAAGAGGGTTTGACTAGTAGCAAATGCCATCCCAGTAGGTATCTTCCTATACCACAACAACCGCCTTCGACGACAGCTGCGTAGGAGATGCAGACGTCTTCATTGACACTGAGCGCGCTGCTGCTGGATCACAAAGCGGCAGTGGCGTTATACACAGCATGCCGTGAACATTTCGTGTTGGCCAGCGCAGCACTATGGGGTGGGCGCTTACTGATGTTGGAGAAGCTGGAGGTAGCCTACCGCAATCATGCTGACTTCATTGTTACTATTCAGGCTTTCTTTGTAGTCGATGGGGTGAGGATTGGAGTTTGGGGCAGTCTTAATGGGGTGCTGAGCAACCCCGCAGAAGTGGGCGGAAAGGTGACTGGGTTACAGGTGCAGGCTGCCCTCCTTTGCCTCCTATCTACCTGCTCATCAAACGAAGCGCTCACCCATCCCGCAATCACCGGCCTGGTTGTGCTTCACCGTTCTATTTTCTTCGTTCACTTGTTATTTATTTGGGCATTATTCACGGCTTCAACCCTCGCCCTAACAGTTGGTTCTTCTGACTTATTCATTTAGCTGATTTTGCTTTAAGGGTTCTGACAGCGGTTTTGAGCTAGTCGTTAACTCATTTGCGATTAAGGCTTATCAATCCTTGGGTGCAATGCCCTCATTGGTCAAGCAAGTGGTGGAAGTTTGGAATTGTTAATGATTTTGAGACTGAAGGGCGGTAATGCGTTCTAGATTTGGGTGCTTGCTATTAATTTACTTGCCTTTCATCTGGTTTCCTAGTCCCCTTAAAACGACTAACGCGTTTGTCCTATGGGCACATTGCTTGCTGGAAACACTGAATCCAGCCCAATGGCGAAGCTGAGAACCATTAGAAGTCTGCATCTTTAGAGTAAGCTTGGAGACTCATTTGAGTGGTGGAGTCAGGATGGGTGTGCTTTGGGCAGAAAGAGTCAAAGGTCAGCGGCGAATTGCGTCTAGTGTACACACCCTTTTCCTCCCACATTCCTGATGGGTGGACGAAATGGCGATGGAGGGGCAACGTTGAAGTACTCGACTCTTCTCGAAGTGGCCGAAGCAAAGTTTGCGATCTGTAAAGTGGACCTTTTCTCTTACCTTTAGGTCCTTTTCCTTACTCCTCATTTGCGTCAATTTCTGTCCAAGTGAGGTTGATCTTGCTGGGGACTGACGGTTCACTGAGAAGTAGTTAGACTCTCCCCTTCATCTTCATCCCTCGTGTGCTGTTCTCCTGACCTCGGTACAACCTCCTTGTCTTCCGACGTTCTCTGGGCATTTTAAGCTCATGATTAAAAAGCTGATCTCCAGATCCGTCTTTCATCATTTCTCTCTCTACTTGCGCCTTGTCATGCGTTTCTCATTTGCTACCTTCCCGAGAAAAAAAACTGCATTGATGCTCACCAGTAATCAAGTAATAATACTTAACAGAATTTGTTAAGGTCATCTTGCTTGTATTTCAGTTTAGAAAGGTTTATTCAAAATCATGGTGCTGTTTTTGTGCGTTGTGACAGAACTAATAAGACAAATGCATTTACTCTCAAAATCAGTTACTTGTTAATAAAACCTCCCTTTTGAAGCGGTAGTTATTTCATTTCATCAATTCCATCTGGGCTTTTTTAAATGGCTGGTAAATGTCCAAGATAGTTCAGAGGCAAACAGCGTTGTCTGCCGAATCTATGCCTTGTTTGTTCAAATATATCGTCTCCTTTTGCCTTGTATCAGCTTTTGTGGTTATTTGTTCCAAATCGTCTCGAGAGCAGACGCAGAACCTTCTTGATCCTGGGGAGGATAGTTGCCCTTTTCTAGCATTTGTGCAGTAGTTGAGCAGGCTAACGCGGTAGTGCCAGTGCTGGCGCCATCAAAGCTGTAATGTACCTTTTCTTGAGCTCTTCTTCCATGCCATCTAAGGACCAGGGTTAGCACATTCTGTCTCGTCCGTGCGGTTAGCCTCGAGGTCAACCTCGAGTCGGTTTGCATGAACGCCACAGATGTACAGGTGACACTGCATGGGATCCGTCCGACATTTTCGTTCGGACTTCCCCGGTCTGCCCATCTAAATGTCCATTTATTCAGTATTTGTCGCCCATCCTCCTTGAGCTTGTGTAATAATTTACCCGTCAATCAAACCCTTAGCTATCTAATTACATCTTCCTTCGGGCATTCATCTCTTTGAGACTTATCCGCTCTGAACTGCGTATCAGTCTTCGCACTTTTAATTGACACCACCTTCAAAATAGAGTGCTCCTACAATTAGAGCCAGCTGTTTACTCCCAAAAGCCCTTTAATTGTATGTGGTATCTCCTCAATGAAATTGATTTCGAGCAAAAATGTGCTGCCTTCTGCTACAATCGGCTCATCAGTAAAGCCAGCTCAGGGTGTGATCAGGAAGAAGAAGAGTGATCGCAGTGATCCATACTTGTAGGTTTATATCGAAGAGGACAGTTTCTCTGCAGATAAAAATTCCACGTAGAACAAAAAAATCCACTCGTGATCCCCTCCTCTTCCCATCGGTTAACATCGTTGCGCCTAATAATAACTATTCACGCTTTGGATCCAAAGTTTCCCTAAAACCAGTCCTACATTCTAGTGGACTTCACAGAGGGATTTCCCATTGGCTTGGCAGTAAGAAATTAAGTTTAAAAGCGCTTTAAGCAGGTGAAAAACTATTTGCATTTATTTTCCAGCAAATGCCGTTGTGCTTCCCTTTGCATCAAGGCTCCAATATTGTAAGGATTGGTTTCGCTCCTTCCAAGCAATCCATTCAGTCATGCGTCCAACATGAACCTTTCCCAGAGGCGAACAAGTCATAGCTTTACATGAAAATGCTTCCAACTCTTTAATGCTCCAGCGTTGAACAGCTACTGTTGACGTGATGAGATTTTCCCCAGAGACAATTCAAATTGAAAACTAAAATGCTCCGAGGGGGTAACGAGGAAAACAATGTATGGGAATGCATGATGGCACGTCGAGGTCCAAATTATTTCGCATCTGCTCTCACACCCACACCTAGATGATTTTTTTGCACCCAATCCCGTTGACCGTCTCCGCAAGAGTCGAACATCTTCATCCATAAACTGAGGCAAGCACAAAATTGTTTATCCTCATATTCCGTTTAAGTTAGAAAACATTCTATCGCTGAGGGTAAAGTAAAGGGAATCTCGCGAAGCCACATTTGATAAATAAGCCTTTGCATTCAACTATAAAAAATTGAAGCTCCAATGCTTTTCCAGCTTATCGGTGCTCAAACGACTAAAATGCGATGTGGAGAATCCCATCAAACTTCTCCTCAGATTTTGTCAGAAATGGCTTGACTGACTTCTAATTGTAGGCACATTAATTCAGTAGGTGCACTCTTCCCAACAAACGATTCGCTCCCACGGAATAAAAATCCGTTACCTCACCCTTCGTCATAATTTGAGAAGAACTTAAAACAACTGAGGTCATCAAGCGTCACCACGCTGTGAAAAGGCATTTTGACTAATTCGTATGCTTGCATGAGACCGTGTCATTTCTTTATGCTGAAACTTTGCTTGGCCATGATGAAAGTACTACTACGTCCCTCCCAAGACTCTCCTGAAGGCGGAATAAGACAAAACCATTTGGCAGAAGATATGCATGTATTCGGTGAACAAAAAGGAACTGGGATTGATGGCACGGCTCGGGGTCCCGCTCATCAAGCAAAGGCAATGTGGCCACTTCAAGTGGCCGTAACCGAAACCAGAAGTTGAATGTGCAACAAAGTATCACAGATGCAGCATAACCAGAAAAGTGGAAAAGAGACGCTATCTTTGAAATGTGGAATCATGTGGATGAAACTCGCCTCCTCATTTCCTCTCTTTTCTTCCCCTTCTGAAGCATGTCAAACCCCTACAAATGAGACAATGGGTACTTCATCGGCGCCTCTTTCTCTGTTACGACATTTATATCAGTCGCATGTACCCGCAAACGCTCTTGTTTGTTACTCATTTGACAACTACTCCATTCCTTTTGAATACTAACCTGCATCAAGCATTTCTGCGATCGTTAATGCATCAATACTGTAGTGCTCCTTTCCATTGCCGCATTTCTAAACTTCCACATTCATTTTCTACATTCCATTTTCTCGACAACACCCAACACAGTATCCCGCTGCAAATGCTCATCTGTTCTTAACTGTATTCTGCAGCAGAAAGTTCAATGATGTGCTTTAGCATTTCTGGCTTAAAACTCGTTCAACTCTTACCCTTCATTTCCAAAGTCTACTTTCTCTTAACTACAATTACCTTCTTGTCATTGCGTCCCATCAGCGCGGCATTATGATCTTCTCAAGGTCGTTGCCATCCACGACATTTGGGACAAAATTCCACCACCATCAAAACCGCTTATCCTCAAATAAGTTAAACAATTTAGTATAGTTAAATCCTTCAAGCAATACCATCTGCAGCCTACATTTGCGTGTCTTTACCTCGTGATTCCATGCAACGCCATGTAGTTATTTCCGAATTAATTTGCCTAAATCCAGCCACCATAAAGGCAAGGAGGTGAGGTTCTTAAATCAAAAAATCATATTAGCCCTAGTAATACTATTGCTAATTTCATAGATAGTGCCTACACCACCTCGCTTCCGTCCCGATAAGCGGTTGATGCGAGTCTAGCCCTATTGAAAAGCATACCATATTAGTTTAGAATTGACGCATCTACCATTTGCTTGTACTCCAATATGCACCCAATAAGTTCACTTTATCTAGCGCAGCACGTAGGGAGCTTCAATGCTCCGTCAACGAGGCATCATTGGGCAAAGATAGCAAGTACAAAGGACTGCAGGTACACCAGCATGTCATCAAAGTGCATTCAACAAATTGGCCTCCTATCACAGCCTCCATCTTACCTGGCCATTTCGCTCAGCACACCCTTCAACCCCACGCAGCCTCCAATGACGACACTAGCCGCCATCTATTTAAACGTCTCGAGTACAGAAATGACGACATGGCAACATCTAGAGCCATCCTGCAGGAGAGGATGCATTACAAGTTTACTCAAGTCGTAGGCAGCCTCCCTCCCCTTCCCACCTTCGTGGCACGCACACCACTGCGGTGAACGTGGTTAAGGACGTTTTATTTCCCGAAACATACCTAACCGCCCAACCACCTACAAGTTACACATTCTGCGCCTTTTAATTAAAGACGTTCTCAAGGCTAAGTAGCAGCATGTCACTTTTTAACACCTGATGACATACCAGTGAGATTGGAGCACCAAACAGAGACTACTTTACAATACACTAATGACGGCCAAAACCAACTACAACCCAACAAAGTGCAAGCGCTGAAGCAAAGCATGCCTCGGCTATCACATCGCCATACAAATGGGCCGCGGCCAAGAACGCTTTACTCTACACTAGGACATCCCCATCACTGGTTCATACGTATGCACTGCAGCGCTCAAAGCTTTGTCCCGCCTCGAAGACGAAGGGAGACATCGTACTCGTGCAGAACACATAGGAGTGTATTTAAAGTACCGGCGACCCATTCGGCGAAGGTACATCGCCGAGGTGGGTAAGTGGATTCATTCAACAAACCACCGAGGCATAACACAGTCCTCCTCGTCTTGTCTAGCATCCTCCGTGCTCCGCTCGGTAGGAGTACTACATCTATAGTTTCATCATCCTCTATGGTGTAGGCTGATCCCCTAGGAGATGGAGACATTAGTCAACCATCACGCGTGTCCGTATTCAGTGGAGGAAATGTTGACCTAAAATCAAAGTAGTCAAACTCCTGTCAACGGTCCGGCCTCACGACCGTCATGACAACAGAACAAGTAAGCCTTGATAAAGCTACCAGTCTATGATCGAATATCACAACTACAAGCCCAACCACTTGCCTCAGGCGGTAGCAATACATTCAATGCCATCAACTGGGAACTGATAGTTAAACAACACACAAAAAATCCCAAAATGGCACATTTTCATAGGGCGAAAACCGTATGTTGGAATCTGCAGAAGCAAGTGAGGTATGAATTCGTCGGCCATTTCCCATTCCGCACACAAATTAATCACATCTGGGCAATAAGTCATTCCACTCACTGCAATACTCACCTGTGGGCGTCATCAGTTAAACACTAGGCAAGCGATTGCCAAGTGTGACAATCAATCATTTGGAGGCTCATACTTACACATGAAAGTCTCATGATATACTTGCACCTCCAATCACTCGACAGCTGCTTCATATCGGCTTCACCTAATATCATAATGTTAAGGACGACAAAACCTGACAGATTTGGATTTTACAATAAAAGAACAAACAAAAATAAAAGTTGAAAGCTAGTGATAGCATCCAATTCAATTTGTTGGACGTATTGTCTTATGGGAAAGTACTTACCGAGTTACCGGTTAGCTTTCATTTTGCTATCCTTTGGCACACAGCGCACTCAGCCGTTCATAGGTCCTTCAAGCATAAGGCCGCACTTCTTATGTTTTAGGTGAATGATTAATCCACACTGAGCAAGGAAACATTCGACAGAATTTATGGGTAGAATAATCTCAACACCACATCCGTCGACGACGATGACGAGTTCAAAGGCGCTTAGCGCAATCTCAGCAGCCTCCCATGAGTCCGCCTCTGCGTCCACATTCCCCCTGCCATTGCCACCACCGACAAAGATGGATGTTGTCGGCAGCCCGATGAGGCTGTAATGACCTTGAAAAGTGCCCCATAACCAGTATTGAGGGTGTAACGGCGGAGGAGAGAGGGTTAGCCAGTAGGACAGCTCACCATCACCGTCCACCATCCTTGAGAGGCTGACAATTTCAACACAAAAGCACTGTGCTGAAAAGTTTAATCCCAAATGTGTGAATTCTTAAGGCGAAATTGGCACATAATGCTGCTTATTAGGAAAGGTTCCAGAAGGGAAAATTCACTCTTGCTGTAATTTGGACCCGCGGCGACCTTAGCACAAAGTAAAGCAACTGCTTGGTAGATTTTCAGCATTTCAACAACGAATGAGACCTCATTCACCATAATTGTTCCTTTTTGAAATAACCCACCATCTAACAAACTACCGGGACAGCTTACAATAGCCCCTTCAACAGTTGTTCAGCACAGTGAACAATAGTGAAAGTGCAGTCTATGAACATCGAAAACTCGTCCAATTTTTCTTTCTGAATCCCACTCAATGAAAACATTAAGCATTACCATATGCATCCCAAAATATGTATATACGCGTACATGACTACCAACAAATAAAAATGCATCTGCGTGCATTGAAAAATAAATCAATGGTAAAAATGCACACCTTAAATCGCAAAGATGAACAAACACTAATTCACCGAAAAAGACTACACTAGATTTTAACTAAGAACTGTATCACTTCTCCTCAATTTCCCTGTTTTAGCAGTGACACAATCACTACCGCAATTTACCATCCCTTCCGAAACGAGAGAGTAAGCCTTCCTGTCATGTTAACTCCAATCTCAAACTTGCCTCATCAATTTATGTCATTAAACATACCGATATCGCAGATGACATTATCCACATTACAGAACAAAGGGGATGCCTACGCAGGTGACCCGAAAATCTCGCACTGCCTGCCATTCCACAGATTTTTCCAATGCCCATCCACCACCATTGTGGGTTCGTAGTACCTGAAAATGAGTGTGCGAACTCTAACGCACTGCAGTACTAAGACACGCAAACCTAACAAAAAGTGCCCCAAAAACCAAACATTTAAGACCACATGGTGGTGCAAGCGGTTACAAGCAGATTACAGGTCTTCAAGTAACCATTCCTTTGCCTCGAGATCTAACTGAAACACATACTTATATCAAAGCTAAGCTCACGACTAAGTAATTACTCAGAACACACATAACACATTTCGCAAAGGTGCTCTCAATACAAAACCAAGGCCACAATGGCCACATTATAGTAATAAAAATAACCCACCTGTCACCATGCATGAAACATGAAAGGACCTACGAACAACTGGTAAAAACAGTGATAAGAACTTGCAAACTACAATCCATTCCTACCTGAGAAAATCACGGAGCAATAACCAAAGCGAGATACACTTTCGGTACTGTTGGGCAATACCCCCATTTCTAGCATAATAATCTATTAGAGGTGTGCCTTCCTGCCAAATCAATAATTAGAAATACTAATAGTACCAAGTACAATCAATCGATTAAAGGAGTTTTTGAAAATGTCGCGGGCAAGATCTCCCAGACCAAAGTCCACACACGCCCACACCAAAATCAAATTCGGACTAACCGCGCAAGAGGTGCTTGGCACATAAACTACACGCAATTAGTTTTTTCCTTTAAAAATGCTGAAAAATTACTAATTTTAGCAAACCGAATGCTTTACATTTAATAAGATATTTGTAGCGCCAGGGTTTTGCAGTTTGACAATATTCGCGTTTGCATTTCGTCATTTCACAAAAGTAGCAATTTAAATAAGCTGCCTAAAAACACGTATTCAAAGGCAAATCAAAACAGTATATATAATAATAAATTACCTAAGATTGTACGATTGCTATTGTGCATATCAATTTTGCAAAACTTACTTGATTTTCGGTAATGAAGGTCGGAATTCTCAAAAAAAGCTTGAAAGCTTGAAAATTTGAGGTAAGAGCGGTTGGTGGTGACACGCACCTGGGTGGTGACGACATTACTTCTCGGCTAGTGGATCATTATGTGGAGGCGTTCAAGAAGGAGCACGGAGGAAAGGACTTGACATCCAGCAAGAAGGCCATTAGCCGCGTGAGCAAGGCGTGCGAGGAGGCAAAGAGGATGATGAGTTCGGTCCAGTGCACAAACATAGGCTTAGAATTGTTGTTCGAAGGCATTGATTTCAACTTGGATCTCACACGATCCCAACTTGAGAACCTCTGCTCAGATCTCTTTAGGCGCACGATGGATGCAGTCAAGTCTGCGTTGAGTGATGCGGAAATGGACAAGACTGAGGTGTAAGAGATAGTGTTAGTGGGTGGATCGACGCGAATTCCGAAGGTGGAGAAGATTCTACAGGACTTCTTTAATGGCACAAAAGTAAATCGATCCGTCAATCCAGACGAGGCAGTAGCCTACGGTGCAGCTTTACTAGCAGCCAATCTGACCGGTCACAAATCGGCAGCGATGCAGGATCTGGTATTGCTGGAAGTGACTCCGCTCTCACTGGGTTTGGAGTGCTCAGATGGTACGATGACAACGGCGGTACAGCGCAACACACCGATTCCGACGAAGCAGAAAGGAGTTTTCGAAACGGTTCATGATGATCAAACGAGTGTTACATTCAAGGTTTTCGAGGGTGAACGTGTGAAAACAAGCGACAACTACTTTTTGGGCGAGTTAAGATTGACCGGTTTCCCACCGGCGCCGCGTGGCAAGACTACGTTTGATGTGACCTTTGAAATTGACGAAAACGGCATTCTTCATGTGTCGGCGGTGGAAAACTCGACAGGAAAGGAGAACAGCACCGCGATCACTAACTACAGGGGTCGCCTGTCAGAGAAGGAGATGAAGCGGATGTTGGAGGATGCGGAGAAATTTAAGAAGGAGGATGAGAAGGAGAGGAACAGGATGGCATCGAGAAATGCACTAGTGAATTATGTCTACAGCATAAAAAGGAAGTTGGAGGAAGAGGAGGTGAAGCAGAAGACATCGGAAGAGTACCGGAAAGATATATTGGCGATGTGTGAGGAGACGATCAAGTGGACAGACGTCGAGAACCAGGCTACAAAGGAGGACTACGAAAAAATGCACAAAAAGTTTGAGAGTAGGTGTGCCCTTGTCACGGGAATGGCGAATCTCGGCTCGTGAGCTCAGAGACATGAAAAGCGATTTGGACAGTTGTGAAGATTAGCTCACCTTTGCAACCTATTTGAATTAAAAAACTGTGTTGATCAAGATGTAATTATTTAATTTTAAAGTCATCGTGAACTGTTCCTCTTTTTTATTGAGTAAAGCCTATGTATGCTCAAACCGCTATTTATTTTACTCATCCACAATCACATTAGTGCACTCCTCGTTGTCCAGTGGTAGCTTGACAGGACTCAGGGAAGATTTTGGGCTACTCCATTTGAAACGACCTCATGAGTGCTTACAAGCGATCCCCTAAGACGCGTTTTGGTTCGGTCATTGAGATTGTCGCTGCAGAATGTGAAGAATCAACAGTTCATCAAATCATGGACGGATAGCGAAAGGGCTACACAATAAGGGCTTTCACTTACATTGCTCGTCATCGCTTATTTTAGGCATAGGTTGCAGGGCATACGCAACGAGGTGGACCAAGTGCAGATCATAACCAAATTGACCAATCGTGATAATACCAGCGAAATCTTTCTATGCTCGCACAATAGCAATGATAGCAATTATGCCATCCAACTTATTGGAAATAATCCATGCAAAAAAATCAGAAATGTTAGAACCTTTCATCAGTCTTTACTCTAAAAGTGCCCAAAAAGAATGAAATGGGTATAATGTAGGAGGTAAGAGTTATGCTTACTCTGTGCTTTGTTGCGGTCTCCCGCCTTTTAAAAGGTCTTCAAGTCACCGCTTCGCTTAACTTGCAGTCATTCTTATCTCCTTGAACACACACACACAATCACCACTAAAAACAAGCTTTTGGCAACAGCGTTGTTCCAAAGAGCCATCTTTTGTGTTCACTTAATACTTGTGCCTGAGACACCAAAATTAATTTCATTGGTAAAAAAAGTCTCGTAGATGAATCTGTTTTGGATAATTCCGTGCTTACCAACCACGGTTCTAAATCAGCCTTAATACCTCAATTCTTCCTTTCGCTTCACGGACATAACTATTGCAAATTGTAATGAACATTAGGTGGTCCATTTTATGCGCTCCACCTCCTTTCCTTGAGCAGACGCACTCTCTATTAAATGCAATTATTGCTGATGCAAGGACTCCGAATAAGTGGCTCTCTTCAGCCAACCAACACGCGACTCGTCTGGTGCCTACTTCTACCTTTCATCAGTGCTTGAGTGGCTCCACCCGATTTGGGTGTGGCGAAGGTAGCTTTGGAAACAACGTGTGTTAATTCCAGTTGCGCACGAACGAAAGCCACCGTCTTTTGTTGTCTTCGTCTCCATGCTTCTTTCACATTCTCTCGTCTTCTCGATGCTTCTTTTTTCACCAACACCTCCTCGTCAAACTCTGCGTTCTCTTTTCATAGGATGCTTTGAGAACTAGCAATAAAGCCGGTTTTATGTGCATGTCTAACTGTATGCATGTAGCTCAAGTCTTTATAGTAATGTCTCATGTGATCGAAGGGCTTGGATTACAGTGGTTCGCATCATATGGGCGTTAAATCCCTGACTAATTTAGTGAAAGCTCGTTGCCGTAGTACGTGGACCTGTGATTTGATGAATGCGTAGACGGAAAGATACATTAGAATGGTCGTTGCTGCACGACAAGCCAATTTCCAAGCAAATTATAAAATTTCCATACGAAGGCGTTTAAAACTGATTCCCATTTATTTGTGCGGCTTTCGACTTACAAGAGTCACGTGGTGCGTTTATGGTACAATCCACGTCGGTGACCTTCTTATTCAACGTGATGCTAGAAATGAATAAAAGAGCTATAAACACTAGCTACTCTTGTGTGAAGCAATATGTGGCAGTTTGATTGACAGCACTGTTTCGCATAGAAGTCAACTTTAAACGAATTTCCACTTTTATTGCTTTGGCATTGATGGAAAATCATCATAAGCTCGTTTTAAGAGGAGGCGGAAATGGCAGCGGTCAGGTCTAGTACAGCTCCAAATCAGTCAATTTGACTTGGTGCTGGCATACACATTACCATTTTAGAGATTAAGAACAAAGACCTGGTCACGGATTCTGTCAAAGTCCCTTTCATTACTCTGGCGCCAACTCACTACTCACATTGGTCATGTATTTCTTCATTTAGCCGCCTGTTTCCACACATCTGCCAATTCAAAAGGGCCCTACCATCAAAGCCTTTCATTAGTTCATCCACTCCCTATTCCCATTCAAAGCACAGCATGCGTTAACCTTCGAGTTAAAACTCCTAAGCCATACGAAACCAAAAACATGGCAGGAAATTTGTTGTGATGGGTGCAAAATCTGCAATATACGCGTGGATGTGCTAGATAAAGAGGAAGAAGGAAATCATAAGTCCAATGTTGTTTTGAAGGATCGTGCATGTTAGTGTACTATGAGTATGAACACGTAGGCAGTAAGCGGAAAATAAGGCATGAAAGATGTTTATAAACTTCAAAAACCACCGGCTGACTTTTGAGGACACCTCACCACTTTAACGAAATGCTCAACGACTTCCCGCGCTATCTTGATTTTGCGTCACAATGGCCTGATTTTAAGTAATTTGGTGAGAGCTAATAAGATGTAAGTTAGGATTGCTGTTCATTTGGAAAATTTGCCCTTGCAAAATGCTTTGACTGCTCTTCATCTGGCTTCTCTCCCTTCACAAGCCTTCGTCGTCCCTATCTCCAGGTCTCATAATCCTGACTATCTTTGAGGACGATTTCAGTCATGCACATCTGCATGGATCGAAAATTCAATCCGTAGACAACTGCAGGTGGACTTGTGTGCTCTTTTCTGACTTGCTCATTTCTTAACCAATAAACCCTGCTGCCAAAGGCATATTTTAAGCAGCTTTTAGACTAGTAACTCAATCCCATTTGGTTTGCCATCAAAGCGTTTGCCAAGCGAATGTCCTTCCAACTCCAGTGTGGAGACCACTTTCCCGATTTCTGGTTTGCTAATTCAAATTGCTTATGTCAATCTTTTTTTGAAATGTTTGACTAGGCCTTATTACTCAACAAGCACAATATCCCAAAAGCAATAAATAAAATTGAGGTGGACCTCTTAAGAGTTGCATGTAGTACGGAAATTAGTCTAAAAATGTTTATTAGAATGCGCAAGAATGAGGACATGAATACAGACTGTGAGAAACTAGTTGGTGAATTACTGGATCGAAATATGAACGCAGATTGTGCCCCCACATTCTGCATTTCTCAAGCGTACAGTCGCTATGATTTATTCGCCTCAGCCCTCTTTGCTTTGTACTGCTTCACTCATTCAACTGGTGGAGTTACTTAAGCCCTAAGTGTTAAACAAACATGTATTTCATGCTTCCTTGATTGCGTTCCGCGACTACTAACCCATATTTGTCAACTTTTGCTTATTTTTTAAACATACCACTCGCATCTAACAAGTAGCACAACATCATGACAAT
>JADWOT020001493.1:0-13693 GCA_036345935.2 Taenia hydatigena | reverse complement strand
CGGATTTAAATCCATGCTCAGTCTGCTTCGAGCATCTATCTGGGCTATACTATGGGTGTGAATGCGTAAAATGTCTCCAATTGTGCACCACTAAGCAAGGAAATCCAATTACTAATGCCAAATCTAATATTTGAGTGTTATGGGAATGATTAGCAGCGGAAAACTCTGCACTGTAGGATTGGCATCACCTCACCATGGGCTAGGTGAATCTGTCAAATAACGCTCAGAAATCGAGTCTGAACGGTGTCAGTAAATACAATATTTTACAAGCAAAACCGTCGCTGAAGGAGAAAAATATGCTTTGGTTGCTTCATATTGTGTAATCAGGCATATTTTAAAACACACATCCTTATCAACCCGCACATGTTGGTTTTGTGGCCTACTGAGAAGAGATAAGTAGGAGCGGTGGGAGGAGATTGAATTCACTGCAAAACAGATTTTAAATACAGTTCATGATTGGGTCCTCACAAAAGTTATGCAAAGAAATACAAGTTCTGGATGCGAACAAGGTGAATTTGGTGCCAGTAATTTGTCCCCTTTTAGCACAGGGCATTGTGATTGTTTGATCGGTCACCTGCAGCATCTCTCAGGCCAATAAGCGGAATGAGTTAGTCCAAGTCCAGCTACCCTGCTTAACTACACGGCTTCTAACTCTTTACTATTCTGACTTCAAAGTGCTCGCAAGCGGTAGTATACTGAGACTGAATTTAATAATCCGATTCCTTCCATGGAGTCAGCTATACAAAAATAAACCATTTGGCATCCATCCAGACGCATAACGCCTATCCGCATGAAGAATCAAACTGTCTGGATGAAGGATTGATTGCAGAAACAGCAAACGCCGAAGGTATTTGCACCATTTGCGAAGAACGAATGAATTCAGCAAAGGCTAATATAGCTCAGTGGTCGAGGGTTTTGTCACCCACTCGTGACGTGGGGCGGTACTGGTATTGAAAGGCAATAGTTGTGAAAGGGTTGTGTAAGCACACAAACACACGTAGGCTTCAGCGTCTTCATGCACACTATCGCCGTTATCAGCCGCAATAACGTTACAATAAATACAATCGCTCGATTACAAGATATTCCCTGTCCTCTGAGTAATTCTGTAGTCACTGGTATGTCACACCCAAAATGCGTCACTTATTTCACCAAAATAGTGTCCCACATCAACAATGCTCAGCGTTTCAACTCGCCATTCTTGCGAAAAAACGAGCACACACAACCACTGTCTGAGAGGCTGACAATGCTTGTATAGTTTCCAAAATTGACCTTGGTTAGGTTCAACCAAACATTTTTGCTACATGACCCTAAGTTTTGGTGTTGGTAGTGGTGCGCATGTGTCTCAAAGACTTGTAAAATACAGCACGACATCTGCAAAATCAGCGTGCCAATGAATAAACCCATGAGAGCTGCTGGTCAGATGCGAGGTTAGCTGTTCAGGTAAGTGGTTTGGCTAATCAGTTATTTTCCGACTCGGCCTACAGCCAATTATATTCTAACTGGCTTGCCTTCAAATGTAACTGTGACTGAAGATGAATAAGGTACTGCTAACATCGTCACGTCTTACTAGTATCTACACGAGAAGAATATGAAAGCGCAATGAAGTGGTCGAATATCGCGTTTCAAGCAATAGAAAATCCGACAAACCCACTTTTACAGGCTTATCAGATTAATGCTAAAAATGCAATGCTCTGTTTGGTATTTTAATAGTTAATCTTGTGGTAATTAAGCCTGTCTCACCCATGTCCCCAGTGATTCCAGAGAGGAGTGCAAAGCACAGATGGCTAACACGACTAGACCATATTTTGCCAATCAGTCGATTTTTCACACAGAGCACCCAAAAGCGTTCAAAAATTAGGGGCGTAATATCAAAGGCTCATTGATTTTATGCGCTACCTCTCACATCTCAATGTCACTTGCATGTTTGGTGGCTAGCTTTGGCCTTGACTTGAGATCTGGTGATGATTGCGACTGCGGATCATAACTCGCAACGCTCGCCGGCCTCAAGTTAATGCCCACTCATTTAAACAACGTTTAAGAAGCTTATAGCTGGTCATAAGGAAGCAAAATCAATGCTGTCTAACTTGCGAATCCACATTCCCTAGCCTTCAACGTGCACTCGGTGTGTACACCGACCATCTCAAATTCACAATTTAAAATTCACAATTTAAAATCGGTGTTTGGAGGTCAGCAGCGACGCTTGAAGCAGGAAAAATGCGTCTCGGTGTTTGAAAGTACACGCCACCAGATGTCACGCGTGTAGCTATGTGGCCGTCAGGAAGGCAGAGGAAGTCAGGAATATCTAATCGCGAAGCCAAGCATCACTTCTGACCGACTAGTTAAGTCACATAGTGTAAGCAAACAGCCTTCTCACACGCTATGGATAAGTGTTGAGAAATAAAGCCACCATTACAGCCCACAAAGGCGCCTTCACAAAGATAGTAGCACCAAGCTAATAAATTACCTACGGCCCCACAGTTCCAAATCACTCTTATTTTGTTCCGATTCTAATCACTGCATTAATAAAAAGTGCAGGTCTTTTCAAGCACAATTGTATAATATTTATTTTGAAAGCTTTAGGCACCCCATCGAGTGCTGCCATTGACTGACCAATCACAAACATGCCAAAGAGTGCAAGGCTTTACTTCTCCTCCATATGACATGGAGACAGGCCCACTGTACTATCCCTACCAAATTGATCGTCCAATTGTTTTGCCACCGGTTGCACCAAATGCGAAAACTATCAGGTAAGTTGGAAAAAGGGAGAAAGCGAAAACCACCTAAGGCTTTGAATATCTTTTGCAAGCAGTCCAAGTTCGGATGGAGATCCAACGTTTGCCACATCGAGCCTGTCACAACAAGCGTTTGCTTTGACGCGAAGACATCGGCTATGGCATTCAGGTGTCCACAATCCCGCCGTTTGAAATCAGGGTAATCAAGATATAAAGTGACACAGTCATAGTCGCTCATCTGCATCCGTTCTCTTCCTTCTCCACCTTCTTCAAACCACTCACGCATGTCCAGTGCGGTGCCACCTGCTGTCCTCGAGAATGCATCCCACTGGTTTGCGAAGTTGGGAACATCCATAGACACGTCCAAGCAGAGACGAGTGAAGGAAGCAGATCGCAGTACTGGCAAGTCGCACCTGTAGCGTCTCATCCCACACGGCGAAGTTTTCGTGCAGCGACATGGTGTGGTGATCAAACAGCTGATCAGAGCCTGTGCATTAGCAGGAAACTCATCCGACGCGAGGCCACGAAATAAATCCTCTACGTCATCGTAATGCTGTCTTGCACGATCATAATAATGAGCGTTGCCCTCCGCGTTTGTAAAGAAAAGCATCCTGCAGAGGTGTACGTCCAGCTATTTCCTGTCTTTTGCTCCGTAGTGGATACTAAGAGCTTGCATTGGGATGCCTTGATTTAATCGTTCCCCTGATGACTCCTCCTAAATGGAACACTAAATAGCAAATTTCAGCAACTGTCAGAGAGGAGATGAATGTGAAAGGGCTCTAATAAGGTCATTTAATGAACGCAGAGTTAATCAAACCGACCTGAGACATTATCACGCAAAATCTGATAAGGACCCTCCAAGTGAAGCCTCTTTTATGCAGCAAGTGATCATCAACGTCCATTTCTAAGCACTTCTCACATCCATCCAATCAGCAAAGCCCAAGTACCAAAATAGATTCCCAGGTGCTACTCAGATCTGCATGGAAGGAAGTGTGCAAGTCCTTGCGGCACATTCCTGTAATTTATGATGACGTTATGTTGAATTATTCATCGCTGATGGAAAACCTGTCAGATTTTAGGATGTGATTTTAGAGCATAATGCACTAAAATATTAAAGTGTCTTGTGGTGTGACGTACGTTAAGAGATGCATATATATACATCACTACGATGTTGGCTAAACAATATGCAAATCGCAAAGTGTATGCCATTGCCTCGATTTTGATTGTAAAATATGCCTTTGCATCGCTTTACACAATAAGTGAGAATTGACGTACCTTGCTGGTACTAGTCCGATTCGACCCTAATTGGCAAAAATCTTTTTTTTTTTAAATAAAGCGACTCAACGCAGTTAATGCGGATGTATTAATTTGCGTTAATGTCCAACGCTGCGTACATTTCAAGCAGCTGCACGCGTGCTTAATAGAAGCATACTGTGGCAGAAACACTGTCATCACCCTCCGTGAAATCGCACCTTTACGCAAAACTGCATTAAACAGTTAATGGGTTCCCTTACAACCCAGGTGATTGGAAGGCATCTTTAGGGATGTCGAAGCGGATGTTAGTGCCTATGTCCCACTCAAATACCTGCCTCTAGCGTAGCAACAAAGCAATGATGGTGATAAGGAATAATGTGGGGACGTACAACTCTCCCAATTAGTTGCTGCTGAGTGTCGGCCTGACTACTGCAATCATCGTTCGCCACAACCCACCGACCGTTGAATGAAGACTAGGCGACAGATAACCTCCTGATGGTATGAAAGAACCGACTGTGTTGTAGCGGCTTTACTGTGAGTAAATGGGCATGGCGCAGCTCATCTCCTTGTTCCACGCACCCCCATTCATGATGCAAAAGTTCGTCACATTTTGACCATGCAGTTGGAGAATTGACTTCGCTTTTGACTCGACTACTTTTCGTTTATGAGATGCCGATCGAAAACTCAAAAAAGACTTTGCTTTAAGGAAGAAGATTTGACACAGCAAGAATACAACCTTATAAGCCTTTATCAGGAAACAGCATGAAAATTTAAAAAGCCGTTAATCTGCAGCATATCTGAGAATGCTCGATAACCCTTACTTTAGCCTTCAATGTGATCCGTTATTCGGAGGCATCGCTGATATCGGCACTTCCAAATGCAGAAGAATAGAGCTACGTGTTGCGACGCATTCAAATTTTATTGATAGCTATAAAATTCCTGGAAGAAAAATTGCTTCTTTTACCTGTATTACTTCAAATGTGCGGAAGCTCACATGCGCTTTGCACTGTGACTATTTGGCCATAGCCCTAGTCCATATTGCCTTTGCGCTGCTCTGAGGATACTGCGATGTCTTGAACGAACATTTGCTTTAAATCATTCGTGTAAAGAATATCGCGAAATGTCGTTACAAATGTGAGTAAATAGATATCGAATGCCGTGGTCAGCTGAAATCGAAAGGGTTAGCTGTGAGGTGAACAGAACCCGCCAACATTCACCAGTCATCTGTGCTTGATTATAACCGTAATCCCAGAACTATCCACCACCATTATTTTCCAGGTGGGTGGTGCTTGCCCAACAGGGCTCGTTGCTTAACGCGCATTGTGCGTGCTACTTAAGCATTTGTATTTTGTTAGATTCCAATTCATAATTTTAACATCCATGTAGAGTCTAATCAAATCCAAGACACCAAGGAATTCGTATACTTTTAATGTTAATTCAACAATTCAACTAAGCTATTATCCGCTTATATCAATTTGGGTAAAAGGGTACGGATTGCATAAAAATCAGATTAACGAAGCTAGAAAAAAGGATTAAACGAATAAGAAAAGGGAAGTAAATCAATCGACCGATAGAGCGGTAGCTCTATTTGCGTGAGATGCCAACACAGGTGTACTGCGTGACATTCCTTTTGTTCCGCCTGGATAAAGATGGTGCAGTCACGACGTCTACTTGTGTGTTTTTGCCAAAACAATGTTTGCAATGACTGAAGTTTGGATTTGTGTAATCTCTACACAATCAATCAATCAATCAATCAATCCGTCTCCCTCCCCCTCTAAGTACTTCGCGCCAACCTGCCTATCGAATTGCAAATGCGCAGTGCTTGACATTAGATAATGAACATTTTAAGGACTTCTGCCCCACCCACTCTCAATTTCCCTATGCACTTACACCAAGTCTTCCCCTCTTTTATCCTCTCTCTTTTCCTTAATAGAAGCGTTAATCATCCAATCGCGTCTTCTTGGACACTGCATTATGCGCGTTCCATTAGTAAATGCCATCCACTTCAATAGGCACACTTAACCTTTCGTGTCACAGTCCTTCACTGTGGTTAGAGCAGTAGCTTCGCAGAGCGAGCATGCCCTGGGTTTCTGCAAGAAGGTGGTGAGCGCTGAACCATTGCTTCTCAGTGGTTGTGTGGTTGTGAGCTACGAATGCTAATGTGATTGATTGGCCAACTTTTTGTTCAGTATGGATTGAGCACCTGGATGGGTGGACTTGTCCGATATGTTCAGTAGTCCAAATAGTGGGAGAGGCAGATTGCCGATGGGAGAAGGCAGGGCAGGTGGAGTGCCGATCAGGTAGGTAGTTCCCCTTAAGCCTCTCCTCTACCCCAAGACTGGACCCATATCCAGGCTGATAGTGCTCCATCCTCTGTGGGTGTCAATGGGCAACGCGCTGACAGACTTGCAGCTTTCATTGACTTCAGAGATGGTTTGGACGCGCTCCGATAGTCGCAGTGAAACCACAAACGCTTGGCACCATGGAAGTGGAGCCTGCTTTGACTACCAGAGTCATTCTAGTGCTATAGATGGACCACATACGGCCCATGCGTTCCTCAAACAATGTTCAGTGAAGTCAGAATTTCGAGGTCAAATGCCTATAACGGGGATAGTGAAGCAATGGAGGAGCGAATAGTGCTCGTATTTTAAAAGCAAATGATTGGATTCTTGGTAGAGGAAAAGAAAAAGCAGCTTTGCTTCCTAGATTCGGTAGGTATGGCATCGTCTGGGATCGACGCGTTAACCCAATTATGAATAGTTCGTTTCGAAACACGAATCAAGGCCCAACACCCATGTCTTAACAAAATTTGCTCTACAAGTTCTCGTTTGGATAGCATCTGTGACTAACAAAGAAGCCGCTTACAAGGATTTTTGACTCACCACAGTATGCACATGGAGGCAATGAATTTTAGTGAACATTCGATTCATTCTCTCACTACACAACTACGTGACTGCAAGGGCGATTCGTTTTCGGACGTTGTCGACTGACTTAGTGTTGGTTTAACAGAAGATGCTTTTAGTCCCTATCGCCTCTTCACTTCAGGTGCCAAATTCGCTTAGCATAATAATTGTTTGACGATTTAATCATCCCACTGTCTTATCTGCGAAATGCGAAAAAATTGAGGTGAGGCAGTTCAGCTACTACGACTAACCGTCCTAAATGAAGTCTGTAACAATCCGTTCATACCATGAGGTGGAATCACGCTTCCTTCGCCTAAGAGCTTGCACTGGCTGAATTCCGCAGAGTCCACTCGACTGTAGATTGCGTAACACTCCGAAGTTCCACTTCATGCACATTGATCAAGATGGCGTGATAATGTCAAGCGCATTTGAGGCACTTGACAGTTATTCGAATAAGTTATTTTGTAACACTTCGCTATTTGCCTAAATTTTGCATCTTTTGTTGCGGGTAATTATTTGTCCTTTTGCCGTCGCTGGTCAAACTGGCCTCCGGACTATGCTAGCACCCCAAATTCTTTTCCTGTTTATCGAGCAAATGTATTCCCTTCATGTGTTATATCTTCTTCCTTCTCAGAGGAAGCTTTAGGTGCTATGACTTCGTTCATTGATTGCATGATCCATTTATAGCCCTAGCTTGATAGCTTATCTAAAATTTAGTAGTTGAATTTTAAGCTGAAATTCAGTTGGTGAAGGAGCAAATAAGACATGAATTTATTTATCGTGTTCTTCATTGTGCATATATCCACTGAGGGCATATCCGGACTAGACCGCTAACGTATTTGAGTAGAGGAGAATATACTGCAGGTCACAACAAGTGCATTTAAATACAACAAAGCTTTTTGCGCAAAACTAAACGCAAAATATTCGCACTGCTTTGGTTCCGATTGGGCAAAATTTTTGACATTAAACTTTTCTACATAGACAATGCGAATCAACATTCACGAATACGCTAGCTTCTAAGCAGGCAACAATTTTAACAAAGTAAAAGCAACGCCGTTTTGTTGCTGTAATGTTGAACGATTTTAAAAATTAGAAACTGTTATCGCTTAAAATGTTCAACCGTTTTGTTGCGTCACATATGTGTGATACGAGTCATTCATTAGGCAAAAACGAACAGTTTTGCCCACTTGGACCTCAAACTCATTAAATGAGAATAACATAAGCAAACAAGGGCGTGTTGACTTCATTAGAATGGTGGCGGTAACCTGAACCCGAATTGCGGTTTGGTAGCTGTGGACTGGTCACTGGGAGGCGCAACTCGGCATTCCAATGCAAGATCACCTAATTCGCTGACGGCTGTATTTTGGTGTCAGTAGTGCAACTGAAATTAGGGCTCAGTGAGCACTCGGGTTTTCATGTCTATTTTTCGCATCAACACACCTTAGTTCAATTCAAATCAGGTTGATATAGAACGAGGAATAAAAATTTTGGATGCTCAAAGTGGCGGTGAAGAGCTGTTGGCAAAGTAGTGTGTTATTGAAATCGTAGTAGAAGTAGGAGGGTTGCCTGAGGAGGCGACTGTGATCTACATCAAAGTTATCATTTCCATCTACCTCAAATGATAATTGCGTGGTAATTAAGCCTTACGAAGTCGATTATTAGAATTTAGCATCACCGACTGATTCAACTTAGCATGTGTTTGAGTGGTTGAGCCCTCACTGTTCGCCTGAACAGATACCCATACCACTACACAGAGGAGTAGGCAAAATGAGCCTCAGTGGGTGTCCTGGTGGTTGACAGCTGACAAGGGAAGAAAGTCCGCTTAATGACGCACGCTGACAAATAACTTAACCGTTTAAAATTTGTCATCTTTGAATAAAATCCATTTGGGCTTATAGGTTATAGAGGAATTCAACTCGTCTTTAGAAACTTCATAAGCTCCCTAGAAGTGTCAAAACATTTAGGTATCAGCGCTTCTTTTGGCGGTAGAGACAGATCCATATTTGCAAACACATCAACCTCAAGTAGCAAATATTTTGATTTAGTAATTTAGCAATGAAATTTTCTTTTTGCTATGACTTCGATAGATTCTTAAGGTTGGCGGTTGTTGTAACATTTATGTGACATAGGCCATTTATCAGACCACTTATCGTGCCACAGACGCACGACAACAGCTCAGTATGAGCGAACGAAGATCTAGTGTGCGGTGTAGCCACTGTGCAGTGGTCACAGGGAAGCGCACTTTCTTACGCAAATGCGAGGTCACATGTTTCTCTGCAGCTAGTGGTTGCGCCCCACTAAAACGGCTGCGAGACGAGATCAGTGGACGCAGCTCCCCTGTGCCCCAAAGGCTTTGGTCATGGACAATACAGAGCCTCTGCAGAGAAGGTGTGTGGAATACATGTGGCTAAGCGGAAGGCCGCACTGCCATCCATTTCCCATATTAGCACACCTTTTATCGGTTAACAACAAGGGTCATCCAAGTACGCCTTCTGCGTATTATTAGTTCTAGAAATGGAAGAAGGAGTGATTAAGTGACCGCGTGTGCATAAGGTGGCATGCCTTAGAAGTAAAGGACTCAGTCTACATGGTAAGGTTCTTTTGGCTACATAAGGTCCTAAAATACTCAGCAGCCGCACGAAGGCCCTACCCAAAGTGAGAAGGGCGAGATATCCCGAGTGTCCTCTGAACGCCGCTATTGCAGTCGTCCACCCAGCAAACCATTAAGCTGCTGACCTATCGATACCAGTCAACCTTCTAGTCTCTTCTTTAGCTCAGTTTGATCAGGCTGTCTCTGCTAACCAGTTGTATTTGACTTAGAAACTCATTGAGACTCTTCATGTACACTTCTCTGAGTTGTGGAATAAACATCAGGTTAGTCAGCCATTGTGCGTGCTCCTTAAACATGTATAATTTGCCATGTTCTAATTCATAACTTATTATCCATGTAGAGTGAAACCAAATCCAAGGCACCAAGGGATTCGCATACTTCAATGTTGATCCAACTAACAAAATTGAACGATTTGATGATGAGCTATTATCCGCTTACATTAGTTAGGATGAGTGGGACCAGATTGCATTAAAATCCGATTAATGGAATTTAAAAAAGGATTAAATGAATAAGAGAATGCGAGTAAAGCAAGCGACTGATGGAACGAAAACTCTATTTGCGTGAGATGCCAACGCAGGTGTTCTGCGTGACAACGATGTTGAGGCTTATGCCATTCGAGCTCAGCGAGGGTGATTAGACTAGCAACATCTCACTGTCAACACGCTGCTTCCTTTTGTTTTGCCTGGATAAGGATGGTGCAATCACGACGTCCACCTGTTCGTCTTTGCTAAAGCAATGCTTGCGATGACTGAAGTTCGGAGTTGTGTAATTTCTGCACACAATCAATCAATCTCTCTCTCCTTCTAAGTACTTCGTGCCAACCTGCTTATCTAATCCTCCACTTATGCAACGATGAATCTGCCTAGCCGTGGGTCTCTTGATCCATCAACCTAAATCAGTACTACCCTTCTCTCTATCCATCCATCCATCCATCCATTTTCTTACTCCATGTTTCCTCAGCGAGTGTATTAGGTGTCCTCAGAAAACATACACCATCGACCAGTCTCCTGTTCCCATGGGTTCCTCTAAAGTGCTGCATTCTTGCGAGTTAAAAATGCTTAGAATTTGGATTTCCTAAAATAGACACCTCTTCTACACTCCCTTTCTTCTTTTTCCATCTCGTTTTCCTTAAGCTGCCTTCGCGGTGGATGCATCTTGTGTCCGGCGCTGCTGCTGATGCTACTGCTCTCAGCATCTCTGCAGTCGTAGACTTTGCCATTTAATGTTTGAAAATAGTTCAATTCTTTCTTTTATCCTTCCCCTCCCGTGTCGCGCATGTGAGACGCAAGGGTGGGATTGCCCATCTTAAATGACAACAACCGCTAATTTTGAAATTTGACTGGATTCATTACAGGAAATGAAAAGACAGGCTAAATATAATCAGAGAACATTTTGCGCTTGAAATCTAGTGTGCTTACGAAATCAGATCTGCTTCTACCGAAAATGGAAACACAAATTAATATTTTTAGCAATATTATGGCACTTCAAAAGTATCTAATGGTGTTCAGTATGCATCAATAACCTAAAACCCGAACAAACATTATTTGGCACTGTCATGTTTAACCATGTCAGAGATCGATGCCATCGCTCGTCATCTAGCGCCGCAGAATCGTCTCACTGACTCACAATTGACTGTCTCATCTGTGCTCACGGCGACCAGTGACAAGTCGGAGGTGGTGCAGTAGCCGCTAGTGCTGGAAATTATGTTAAATGAAGTAGCGCACCAGGGCAAATGTTGGTGAAGACATAGCCCTCCTCACATGTTCAGACAACCGGTCCAAGTACATGAAAGCGGATCAGCGACGGCTGATAGTAAAAGTTTGTTATGTGAGTTCCTTTTGCTATCAAGTCAGTTCTCAATACAGCTTTTCTACACCGCCCACTATGAGCACGACTTTAAAATTTGCATCCGCATAGGTTCCATCACATATTCTGAACATCTGATACGATCGCAGGTAGAGCACTCAAATTCTCTATTAATGCTGAAGTTATTTACAATCAGAATGAATAGGAAGTTCAGAGCAAATATTCCCATTGATGATTGCCAGTCGGTTAAGGCAAAATTTGTTTAAATTCTGCTGCCTGTTCTAAGCAATAATGCGTGTTTCAATGGGCAATATATCAAGTACAAGTTCCTTAAAGAAGTTAAAATTCTTCTCCTTTAATGTTGCATTATAATTAATGTGCAGTAGTTCTGGTTGAGCTGTGAAGGCATCGCTTTAAACAAAAGACGTCATTAATGCAATAGAGTTCCAAAATATAGCGTTTATAGTCCATGCAAGTTAATGCTGCAATATAATTAATGCTCGTTTGTTGCAAATTTAACAATGAGGCATGCGCGCATCATTATTGTAATTTCGGCTTTTAGTACAAGTTTGCATACAATTTAATTCGTTACTGGTTAGGAATTATCTGACTGATTCTCAAAGCAAAAGAAAAGTGTCATAACCTAAAAATATAGTAGCTGTTATTGCAAAGTGTCGTCAAAGCCGGAATGGAACTAATGAATGGATTAGCAGTTAGCATAACATGCATTGATAAGACGTGTAGGTTCGCTGAATAGGCTCTAGACTCGACGTGTTTTAACACAGGGTAGTCGTTAGAGTTTGTAAATCGCAGTATCAAGCAGGGGTTCCTTGATTTAGGATGCAGCATTATGCTATCTTAGACCATGCTACAATAATCGCTTCAATATCTAGAACAACTCTCTGCAGCAATACGCGGCATTTCCTTAATGCTTCTACCTAGAGAAAGTAAAAGGCCTGATAAGCGACACAAAAGCTATGTTCTTGATAATTGTGTCTTGCGCGGGTCTACGTTAAAGAATGGCTCAGAGAATGAGAATGGATGTAAGTAGAGCGACGGTAGCAGAGGTGCAGTAGCCTACTGTCTGAATTCAGAGACAAAAATGAGGCCCAATAATCCAAGTTTGAGACTAGCAAATTGACTTGTCGATTGCTGGCACATTGGAGTAGGCAGGCTATTATATCATTTAATTCAAGCTCTTTGTCTGCATGTCGCATAGGCAACATTGAGATGCCTTCATATTCCAAGAAAGGCTGGACTTGATGTCAAGTTAATCTCATCTTAAAGGTCACCACATTTTGACATGGTGTCCTCAAAATCTATTTTTGATCGCGAAAAAGGCTGAGTAGACAAACACATCGAGTATGAAGAAAGGTGGTTCATGCTGCTACAACGCATACTTAGCAGCATATGGCTGTCATTGATGATTGCAATCGAACACCTAAGCGTAGCGCAAAGTCCACTTTTAGCCCACTTTTAAAAGAAAAGCTGGATAGGCATGAGTCCGGTTTAAACACAAATTCGGGAATAATAATGCTTGTGGGAAGCATTGCTACGGGAAATTTTAAAAAGGAATTGTAAGGACAACTTGGTTTCCAAGTTTGTAAGTCTGATCCATCAATGCACAAAAATATAAGGCAAAGTCATTGACAATCTCAACGATGCCAGCTATCATAGATCGACAATTTCCACATGTCACACATGCGTTGCGTGCGGATTTAAGTGAAGAAATCAGAATATAGTATATGGTTCTGGTAAGACATGCTAATGTTCTACTGCAGCTTTGGCATATCTACAAAACCCTGGCATAATAATTTAGTCTTTTTCTTCACGAAGAACACCAACACTCAGTGGCATTCTGCTGGAGTTGTCAGCCTCCTTCACTCATAACTTCGTTTTTTGTATTAACACTAAAATAAATAAGACTAAAAGATTAGCTGGACTCTTTGAATTGACAGATTTATGGACAGCTGGATGGTCAGCAGCGATACTGGTGCTTAGGAACACACTCGGGATGTCGCGACCCCCTCATTTTGAGCGAAGTCTCCGCGTGGATGTTGAATTGTCTAGTTCTTATAGATTTAAAATGACTTCACAGTGTAGACTGAGTCCTATATTTGGGGTCTGGGATTTTATCAGTTTGCCTGATCGTGACAATTGATTCGCATGCCACCTCACTCACGTGGCCAGTTAATCACTCCTTCTTCCATTCGCAGACCTAATAGAGACGCAGCAGCAGTCTTGAGAACATGCATTGTGCATGTTTTAAGTTACACTCTATGTTAACTAATCAAAGCTCTGTTGATGCGGAAAATGAACCGCAGTGCGACTTCTCATCAAGTCCCGTTAATTTTATCCATCCTCTCTGTAGTGTCGCCGTACGGTTC